>JARHVA010005290.1:392500-445000 GCA_037957365.1 Torreya grandis | reverse complement strand
ATAAAATAGGTTTAATGGGCTCAAGTGAAGTTTAGATAACCTCAAATACCCCTAAGTCAATGAGTGTTTCCTATTATCTATATACTCTGAAGAAGGCCCCAAATTGATGTAATTATCCCGCTTAAATGGGCTTGTGCATGAACAAATATATAATATGTTATATTCAAGTAAATATAGTGTTATAGATTGTAACTTTCAAGAAATATCTCCTGGGATTTTATTTTGATGCTTCAGACCTACAATAAGACTTATCTTATGATTTATTTGGAATAGGAAAGAATAAGGTATAAGATCTTAGTTGTGCAATTGATTTTCAATGGTATAGTATAATCTTGAGAGGTGATTGGTAGATGAATAATGAGTGGGATTTAACTTAAATTTATATTATACCCTTTGAATCATTTGTCACATAATGGTTAAATTAAACAATTAGGTTTACCCATACATATCAAGATATTTGAAAATTTAAATGATTTTAAGGAATGAACACATGTGTTGGAGTAAGGACACTAGCATCAACACTTATATTCAATTCTAAATGTAAGTTTATAGGAAGATATAAATTTATTTAAGTTTTGTATTTGATAGTTAAGGATATATATCAAGTTTTTAGCATACTATTACCTACATGTGATCTAGGTAATAATAATATCAGGGTCATATTATAAGATAAGAATTTAGGTATAGTGAGATGTAAAACATGATCCTTTCGATGGTAAGGTAGGTCAAAAACTGAAGAGTATATCCATGAATAATATTTATCAAGTGTACAAGATTGTTTTAACATATAAATCAATATTTGAGTATTTACAATGATAAGCTATTCACTTCAAGTTTTTAACATCCACTAGCCTTTTTATTTTATTATAATGAAACATCACACTATTATATTTTTTTGAGAACTAACGCTTGATTTTATGCATTGTATTTACTTTTTATTCCCAACCTAATTTAATATACTTTACTCCAATAGGTTTTCTTGGGTAGGTTATTTAATATCTTAATCATGTTTTAGCTCTTAACCAGATGAAAATTTATTAATTATCATTTTGTCAATGTTATAATATTAAATTTTATATTATAATAAATTGTCACAACTAAAAATAATAATACACTCATTTTTTAGGGTTTACATAGCTTACACTCATCATTTACTAACATTAATATAAAAAAAATCATAAACGGTGTCATAACATAGCAATTATAATAAACTTATTATACATTGCCATTTAGGACAATACATGATAATTTTAAAATGCATATTAAGCTTTAACTATACTTAGGTTAGATAAAACATTTAGGGTCAATAATAAGTGAGTTATTTCCTTTATATATAGTCATTTATATCTATATAAAAATAGTCATTTGTCTTGGTTTATATGATAACACTATTAGTGTATAATGTTTTTTTCACATTTTTCAAATTGTAAACAAGGAAATAATTATATTTTATATTAATTAATAATACTTCCAATTACTATAGTAATGAAAAACTTGTCACCATAATATTTTTTCATTATTAAATGATCTAACAAATTCATGTTCATTAGGTAAAGTATTAATGCTTCTAAGAAGAATAGTAGATCAATATTTTTTCAATGTACTTATTGGTCATATCTATTAGTGCCATATGTAAAATGAGTATCATATAAAACCCCCAAGATTTATCTTTATTATTTTGTATCATTTAATAGGTTTAATTTTTTAAGTTATAAACCACGGTGAAACATGGAACAATATATCAATACATATAAATTTTGTCTCATACAACTTTGAAATTATTTTGAACTTGGAATAGTACACTAGTAAATATCATTATTTTTTTTATTTGTCCATGTTATATAGTAAGAATAAATATCATTTCTAGGATATACAAAGATTATATAATGTTACAATTATATATATGTGAAGACCCAAACATGAACTATAATTCTCCACAAATCATAGTAATACCCTCATAAGGCCATAAATGTAGTAAAGTTTTGTACAAGTGATACTATTACATAACTTCATACTAAATTATTACCTAAGCAAAACTATATGTCATAAAGAATCAATTATCATAAGTCTAACTAAAAATATGGCATTAAATACAAAAATTACCATATCAAAAGTATGACACTATTAAAACCAAGATACTCAATGAAAAATAAAATAAGTATTTGGTCATATATTAAATAGTCATAGTACATAAATAAAACTATTTCACATCCATTGTCCCAGTCAATAGGTAATACATTTTAATATGTGCTAAAATTGAACCTAGTCACCTAAAACAAATACCTAACTAAATAGTATCATATTAGAAGATAAATCATTTACATAATTCATCATTGAAAAAAGAACTGTGAATTAATATAAAAAATATTGTACCTAATGAAAATTGCCTCAAAAAATGAACAAATCCAAAAAAAAATCTCATGGAGAGGCACTGAATAAAGATTTAGATTTAATTTGGTGGCTTGGGAAAAAGTTTCTCCCTAAAGCAAATAGAGGCCTCAGCCTGAGAAGCATAAATTCTATGAACAGAGCATTATTGGAAAAAATGGGTTGGCACCTAATGAAAGAGAATAGAAAATGGACAAGAATCCTAAAGGCTAAATATCTAAAGGAGTGGAGGAGGATGATTTCCTATGGGAAAAAGGCCTTGTTGATGGATCCACCTTTTGGAAAGCCATAACTAGTTGTAAAGATATCTTGAAGTAGGGCATCTTTTAGAAAATTGGTAATGGAGATAAAATCAATTTTTAAGAAGACACCTAGATTTCCCCCACCCCCCAAACCTAGGAGACATGGGCCTGGTGGTATGGACAGGTCAAGTAAATATGGGGCTCCAAGTTAAAGGATTACTGGGAAATTAAGGAAGGGAAAAAGTATTGGAAGGGCATCCCCAATGAAGATCTCACCTTGGAAGAATCCCAAACTATTCAAAACCTAAATCAAGCCTTAAACTAGACACACATTCCCTCCATTAAAAATTTAGATAATTTTATCTAGAGAGCATAAGATAATAGCTCATACTTAGTGTCCTCAAGCCATGCCATTAAACTCAATTTGGAAAGCAATTAGGACCACTAGAAATAAATTATGGGTTAAGTACCTAACCCCAAGGTTAATTTATTTTTTTGTCTTGTGGCTAAGATTATAATCTTAACTATGGAAAACTTAGCCAAAAGAGGATTGATTATCACCAATAGATCTGATCTAGCATAGTGCAAAAGATTTTACTCAACACCTTTTTTAGAATGTCCCTTCAGTCTGACTTTATTTAATTAGCTTCTTAATCATTCAATGTGTTATGGTTCAAACCTAATAGAATCATCAATCTCATTCTATAATGGAACCCCTCATGTACCATTTATCCTTGATATTCCTCTGGAATCTTCTCTTTCCTCACTACTTTTGGTGCATCTAGAAAATTCACAATGATAGCCTTTTCCTCAATAAAAATCACGAGCTGAAGAATATCTTCCATCATCTCTGTCAGTCCATTTTTTAAAATTGTAAGGCCTTTCCTCCTAAATATAAATACCCTACCCACCCTCTACCTTGATCATTATCAAAAATTGGAACCTCTAATAGGTTTTTTATCCTTCCACCAAAGACTTAATCCACAAGCAAACTAAATAAAAGGCTCCTCCCAAGGGGTGGGTGGAATTAAACTTTGATGGGGCCTCAAAGGCAACCTAGGTCTTATAGGGGGAGGAGGAACCATAATAAACTTTTAGGGGGAGATGGTTTTTGCTTATGTATGTCCCATGGGTAAGAAAACAAACCATATTGTTGAGGCCAAGGTAAGCCTTTAGGGTATTCAGCTAGCATCAAGCATTAACCAAAATAGGATCATTATAAAGGGTGATTCATTGAACATCTTCAATGCCTTGAAAGGAAAAACCATACCATCACACACCATCAAGGATCTTATTGATGATGAGAATCACATTCTAAATATCATACCTTAATTCTAACTTATTCACACTTACAAAGAAGGAAATGGGGTGGCTAACCTCCTCACTAGCATTGGAGTTGATCTCCACCATTTAAACAACTATCATGATGCAAGAAGCATCCCCTTGAAGGTGTACAATGTTATCCACATTGAATTTACTATTTTAACTTAATATAATCATCCCCTCACATGTATATCCCTTTAACTTTATGGGGCAAATCTGAATTTAGCAGATCTACATTCATTTCAAAGATAGGGGATTAATTATTTTTTATGTGTATTTGGTGGACTTTCCCTCCCATTTGAGCCCTAGATATTGTGTATACATCAAAAAAATTCCACTCTCCCACTCCATCTCTGCTCTTCCAGCAACCATGGGAGGTGATAGAGACCATTTAGAACCCATATCATGTAAAGAGGTCCATGATCAAAAGAAGGTCTAGAAGAAACTCAAGAAGGGAGGCCTTATGGATTTTATGGAACATATTATTTAACTCAATGCCATAGTTTCCTGAGAATTCATTATGGAATGGACTAAATATAAGGTCACCATATGAGGCATCACCATAAACATCTTAGAGCAATTCATTAGTGATGCCACAAGCATGTCCTGCATAGGCACAAAGGAAATTAAAGACCAGTCTAAGAAGTAAGAATCCCTACAAAAAAATTTAGAATGAATGACTTCTTCCAAAAAGATAAGAAAGGGTTCCTTTGAGCCAACGTCCCAAGATAATAGACAAATATCTACCTTCAAACCATGAGGTACATGACTCTGGAAGGTAAGTGCACTTTAATTTTTTTACACCATTTCTTACTCCTAAATCACTTCATTGGGTTTAAAATCAGTCTTCCATATTTCCTTCTCAAGTACTTGGAAAAAAAATTTATACTCCACCAAGTTAATAATACAAACCCCATCTTCTATCAAGGTCTAATCCTCTTGCTTGTTAAACATGGTCAAACCCTCTTAGGTCAGAAGGTCCCCCTTAGGGGATCCTCTTCTAAAGTGGACTCCTCAATTGAGGGTCCTACTGAGGTATCTCACCTACCCCCTAAATGCTCCCCACAAAATAGTTTATCCCAGTCCCCTCACTAATGACCTTCCTCTCAAATTGCTATTTATCCCCAAACCTAAACCCATTAAAATTAGGCTCTTATGACCTCAGCTTAGAAAGGTAAGGCCATAGTGATGGAGTAATTATAAAATAATAAATAATTATTAGAAAATTTCAATTTGAGGGTTCAGTAGGTAGGGCTTGGCCTAAAAAAGTTGATCTAAGATTAGAATGATCTTCACTAGATGGCTGAGGATACTGTCTAAAAATTTTTACACTCTACCCTACCCCCTAATCCCCTATTATAAAATCTCCCTAAGTCCTTAAATCCCCCCTGGTATCCCTAAGGGGATCCCCCTAAATAAACCCCTTTGTAGGTTAAAGTAGGAAGTGACCTAGGATGATCTTCCCTAGGGAGGTGGTTAAAGGCCCTAAGAACTATACCCATACCAAGGTTTCAAATGATAAACCCTTCATCCTGATGAAGGAAAACAATATTTCTGAAGAAACATAGGAGGGTCCCTCCTCTTAGACCAATTTTAGTTTTTTGTTTCTTATTTTCATTCTAAGTACTAATTTTTCTATTTTGTTCTCTCAGCCTTGGTTGGCCTATTAAAACTATTGTAATTTACTTTCATGGTTCTAGGTCCCTATAAAACCTAGGTTTACCTTATCAAATAAAAAAATATATAATTACTTTTACAAAAGTATAAACTCTATTGTTTATTCATACCATATGCCTTTCCATTTAAGCTCAGTGTACAAGATTGAATTAAGTGATAAACCTTTTACGAATGTTACTAGTCTAAGTTAAATTATTTAACATTAATTTATTTGAGATATGGTGTAATATAAATGGTAACATCAAATTTAGATTGAATTTTTCAACACTAAACCAATCAAAAATGTCATGTCCAAATCAATCTTTCTTACAAATTCTTGTTTATCAAAGATTTTATATAGATTTATCAACATGATAATAGGATTATTAACCTTATTTAATTGCATTATATAGTATAAATATGAGGCATGATATGATAATATTTTCATTTGATAAAAATATGTACAATAGAGTATACATATATATTCCAAGAAGGAATCAAACAAAAATGTTGTATGTAAGCATCCAAATATAAAAACTTCATAAATAATTTCATATGAAATATCGAGTCTAGTTTAGACAAGATAAACCCACCCATCAGTGGAAAATACATTGGCTCTACCCACCCTAATCATCACCTTACATGTGGGAAACCACTTTATAACTAATACTATAAAAAATATGAGAGAGAAATTATGGCATATATGAATTTATCTAGAGTTTAACATGCATACAAACATCATTAATGACTTAAAGTATTCTTGACTATAATTAGCCATTCATGAAAATGATTATTACTGTATAAATCTTTGGGTTATTGACTTTTAACTAGCTTTAACAATTTTAATAAATTATTCTTACCTTGTTTATCTTTTCCATTTTAGGTCTTATAAGATAGAGGTTATTATAGTTTGTATATAATATTTAACATTATCTTGTTACTTGAACTACATGTTCTTACCATTATTTTGGTGTTTTATGCTTATGATTTCATAACCTATCTGATGGACTTATTATCCATGCTAATTAGGACTAAAATCTTCTATATTAGATTTTTTACAACCTTTACTTGTCCTTGTTTATCTTATTCATTTACACATGAACTGTGAAACCTTAAAAAGATTAAGTTTATCCTTTATATGTTTCTTATCAATTTAATTTTATATTATATTAATATGATTTATCATATTTTAAATTACATTAATTATATTTAACTTAGTGAGATAGGTTGGTTATAACCTATAAAAAAAATCCTTCTTAGAAAATATGATAAGTATGACATATAGGGTCTATCTTAAGACATGTATTGACTATATTTTTACCATATCTTACTTTAAATTTCATAAAAATCTTAATCATGATGTATAAAACCTTGAAATATAATTTATTCATGACTAATATGTCATGATTTATCATTTGTGGATAGGCCATAGGCATCTATAAATCTCTTAGTCACATATAGCTTTCATGCATGGAAATATTCCAACACCTTGTGTTTAATATTTACTTATTTACTTTCCTAATTCCTTTTAGATATTAAATTTATAAATTTTTTATTGACATGTTATTTTATCATGTATTATTTTTTCCTAGTTATATGTATAACTACTTAATGATAATACCTTAATGCTCAGGTTTCAAGATCCATTTTTTTAGGTATAGGTTTCACCTAGGTTTTAAGGTCCATTAATGATATCTTCAAGTATGGGATATAGGTTGTCTCTCTTTGATAATTGATCAAACCCTAGATATTTACCCTTCTTCAACATTTGTAATGAGTTGTATAAAAATGGGTTAGTTAGCTCATAATGTCAAGATGACCTCAAGAACCCATATGTCACTAATCATTTCCTACATATCAAATACTCTAAATATGGCCTCAAACTTGTGTAATTATCCTATACATGTGGGAATGTTTATTCACATGGGGAAAAACTACTATATGAAGATGCATTTAGTGATCTAGCTTGTAACTTGACAAATATCACTCATGGGCTACTCAATTAATGCTTTAAACCTATAATATTATTTGTCTTATGCTTGATATGAAAATATGGATGAATATGGTATAATAACTTCTTTTTAAAATTGATTAATTGAGTGTTAGTAGGTATTTTATGATATTTTATAGATGAGGAATGAGAAGGATTATACTTGTGTTTATACCAAACCTTTTTAAAATATCTCATAGTAAGGTCCAATAAGGAAAATAGGCTAAACCATAAGTTTTGTGAAATGATATTACTTCACCAAATAATTATAAATATAATAATATATCACAATGATATGAAAATATGTTATAAAATATGAATAATACATAAGCCACTTTAATGGGGCAACCTCCAAAATGCTTGCAATAAGAAATGAATACTCTGATACAATGATGAACAATTAACCCTACCTCCTATATATAGTATACAAATTACATGGACAACCAATATGCCAACCTAATAAACATATGAATGCATAGATAAATTTAAAATAATATGCAAAAGGGTTATACAAGCCACAAGTCAGCTACACATATCCCTAGACATGCCAATGGTTAAGGCCATATCATGCCCTTCCCATTTAAAACAATGTTATCTTAAACATTGAATAAATCTTGGATTTCATGATGAAGGATTCATCCTGCCAATTATCATATTTAGAATGCCATTTATTCCTTTTGATAAGATACTCTATAATCACTCTAGACCGTAGTTACTTGGTGCACATTTGAAGGACTAATTTAGGATCAAGAAGAACCCTCCCTTACTCATATATTTCTAGTAACTCAATTTGAGTGCTAAATATATTTCTAATGACATTCTTAAGGTAAAATACATTAAATAATAGATGAATACAATTGGATGGTGGAAATTCCAGCTTGTAGGCCTCTCTACCAATTTTCTATAAGATCTGATAGGGGCCATTATACTTGGGAGATAGATTTTTATCCCTTTTTATTGATTCAAGGACATATAATTATATAGATACAAGAGAATAAAGACCCAATCATAAATTTAAAATTGCCTCTCACTCTTGTGTTGATTTTCCTATTGCTTCATGTGATTCTAGACCAAATCTAAATTTTCATGCAAACTAGAAAGGACTTCATGTTGATGTTGTAGGTGTTCCTCCACTGTAATCACCTTTGGGTGGGACTCAAAGGGTGATGTGAGGTATGGATAATGGTATCAATACAATTCCACAAAAGGAGACATTTTAGATGAATTATGCACTAAAGCATTATACCAAATTTTAGCCAATGGTAACCACTAAACCCATTTATCTTGTTTATTTGACACAAAGTAATGAAGGTACCCTTCTAAAAAATTGTTGACTACCTTTGTTTTTCCATCAGATTGAGTATGATAAAATGAGATATGAGCCAAATTTTTTTCTAAACATGCAAATAATTATATCCAAAAATTACTAGTGAATATGAGATCTCAATCACTGACAATAATCTTGGGAGTACCATGTAATTTCTAAACTATATTGAGGAAGGTAGAAGCTATTTTACTAGTCACCAATGGCTGAGATATAAAAATGAGCATAATTTTTGAGTCTATCCACAATAACCATGATAAAATTTCTATCTTTAGATCATGGTAACCCAGTAATGAAATCCATAGATACATCTTCCCATCATTTACTAGGGATCGATAAGAGTTGTAAAAAACTTGGGGTTTTTATAGTTTCACCTTTATTTTTTTGACAAACCATACATTTAGACACATATTTATATACATTACCTTTGAGTCCTTTCCAAATAAAATCCTTCTTGACTCTATGATATGTTTTCAAAAAACTTGAGTGATTGCTAAGTGGAGATGCATGAAGTTCTTGAAGGATTTTCTATTTGAGAAGAGAATTTTGACACATATATAATCTATATTTGTACCATAATGCATTTCCCTTCCATGTAAAATTTTCAATCCCATCTGAACCCTATTATTTATTTTGATTCAATATATGGGTAGTAATGTCATTCTCTCATTCATACCTTGCTTCCTGGAGCTAGTCTACTTGCCAAATGGTCATGACACATAACAATGCCTCAACTGGTTCATCTTGCCTAGATAGTGCCTCATCCACCACATTTTATTTTCATTTCTTGTAGACTATTTCAAAATAAAAACCTAACATTTTATTCACCCATTTTTGTTTTTTTCAAAGGACAACCACTATTCCAAAAAAAATTTAAGGTTATCATGATCAGTCTTTACCTGAAAGTGATGACCCAATAGATAAGGTCTCCATTGTTTGATTGCATGTAGAATATCCATCATATCTTTCTCTTAGATGGTTTTGATCTAATTTTTACCCTTATATTGATGAATTTCAAAGGTAATGGGCCTACCATATTACATGAGTACTACACCCATACCATATCCAAATGCATCACATTCAACCACAAAAGTCTTATAAAAAATATAGAGTTGCCAATATTAGTGTGGTGCAAAAAGACATTTAAAGTTGTTCAAATGCCTTGGTAGTTATATTTATCCACTAGAAGGAGTCTTTCTTTAAAAAATAAGTGAATGTTGTTGCAATACTACCATAGTGTTTTAAAAACCTACGATAGTAACTAGTTAGTCCCATAAATCCTCTTAGTTGCTTAAGTGTCTTGGGAATTTTCCACTCCATGATGGCTTGGATTTTTTAGTATAAAATTTTACTCCCTCATGTGATACAATATGACCCAAATATTCCACTTCCCAAACTCCAAAAGCACATTTGGATGGTTTATCATACAGTTGATGTTGCTCAAGAATGAAGAGTACCTATTTCACATGTTGCAAGTGATCTTCCCAATTTTTGTTATAAATAAGTATGCCATCAAAAAACACAAGTACAAACTTTATAAAAAATGGCCTAAAACCCACATTAATCAAACTCTAAAAGGTGGATGGTTTATTGGTGAGACCAAAAGGCATGACAAAAAATTCATAATGGCTTTCATGAGTATGGAAAGCTATTTTTAGAATATCCTCCTCACAGATTTGAATTTGATGATATCTAGAATGAATATCTAATTTGGTAAAATAAACAACACCATGTAATTTATCTAATAAATCATAAATTAAAGGAATATGAAATTTATCATTGATAGTTAACTTGTTAATCTCTCATTAATCTAGGCACATCATCCAAGTTTCATCCTTCTTTTAAACTATCACTACTGGGGAAGAATAGTACACTTTGGCTATGGAAAATGGTTCCTACCTCCAACAACTCTTGTATAATTTTATCAACTTCACTCTTTTGGGCATAAGGATATATTTATGGTCTAATGTTGGGTGGTGTAATTCTAGGATGGTGGCTGATGGTATGATCATGGATATAGCTAGGAGGAAGACATTTTGACATGGGGCCCATCCAATATTTGTTGTAAAATAGGATGGGTAGACTCCTTAGTTTATTGAACATAAATTGAAAATAAACATTCCACTAATCCTTCAACACATTTTTTATCATCTTAATCATCTGATGTGAGCTAACCACTTGCGGATATTTAAATATTAATCCTTGTACTTCTACGAGCTTGTCTTCAAAATAAAAATGCATGAACAGTTCTTGGAAATTCATCTCAATAGTACCTAATATGGTGATCCATTATACTCCTAAAAAAATGTTAATCCCACCCATAATAATTAAAAACATATGAAAATATAGAAAATATCCCCCCATTGCTAACTTAGTACTATGGCATTTTCTATAACAATTACATATACCACCATCTTCAATCATGACTTGAAATTTTGGGGTTGGGTAGATGAAATAATTCAAATGAGTAGCCAACTTACTATTGATTAAATTATGCATACTACCTAATTAAATAAACATTATGACCTTATGTTTCTTAATGAAACCCACCACCTTAAGAGTCTAATGAGTATAAATACCTACAAGGGCATGGTAGGAGATAGTAGGTTTAGAATCTATAGCTTTATCCTTTGGTCCCTCAAGACCCTCACTAGATGCCTCATCATCTTATTCATCTTTGTTGGCCCTTTCAATTTAAAATAGATTCTTTTCAGCACATCAATGACCTTTTCTCCATTTTATATCATAACCATAACACGACCCTTTGTCATGCTTATCCTTAATTTAATGTAGTGTCAATCTAGTAGGTTGAGGTAGTGATGGAGTTGGGAAGGTGAATTCCTAGGTAGTAGTGAAAGGATGATGTTTGCTCATATCTTTTTCTTATACTAAGCATGCCCTTGGTATGTCTTCAAATATATTTATGGGGTTAAACATACAAACCTCCAATTGAATACCATCTTTTAGTCTACCTAGAAAAATGTCAATCAAATTTACCTCAATGATGTCCTCTACACGTAAGGATAGCTTATAAAATTGATTAATATTATCTTTCATTATTCTTATTTATCATAGTTTGGCTAACTGGTTAAAGTCATTTTTAGAAACATTATCCTAATAGTGAGACATCAATTCATCAGAGAATACTAACCATGTAATAAGATCACCAATCTTCTTCTTTTGAGCATACAACTAATGATACCAAATGAATGTCTCAGGTTCTAGATACATAGATTCCATGACCACCTTTTGAGATCTAGGATTTTGGTGTAGATAAAATAGATTTTCAATTTGAGTGATCCAAGTGATTGGATCCTTACCATCAAACTTGTGTAAGTCCAATTTTGGCTATATCAGTTCCATCCCCATATAATTTATGTTAGTATTGAGAGAAGGAGGACCAAAAGGAAAAATTGGATGGTTCTTGAGTGGAAAATGAGATGAAATGGTATCCATTTATTTCATGATCTATTGTAACTGATTACTCATGCCATTAAGTTCCCCTTATATTACTAACATTTGAGTTTGGACTTGCACATCTTTCTACATCAGGCCATATAGATTTGACTAAATTTGATAAATCATATCAAAGGTTTTAGAATCCATCCCCTAAAGGATTTTTAGGGGTGTCTTTCCCTTTCCCTCATCTGCAAGTGTTATGACCAGACATACAAAGGTTTGATGGTGAACCTTATTTTTCCACATTGACCCAACTTTGACCATGAATTCTTTTAAATATTTCATCCTCAAATAAAAATATCAAAGAATAGACCCAAACTAATTTTTTCCAAGCTTTCTAAAAATGTAAATAAATTTAAAAAATTCTACAAATTATGAGTTATGGAGTGAATTTATGAAAAAACATAAAATGGTGATAAATATTACAACACATGTCCAAATGATTTGAAATTTTGATAAAAGGTTACTTTAAGGATTTCTTAACATAAAAAAATTGCATAGAAATTTGACCGTTTGTGAGATAAAGCTAAATTTCAACCTAGAGTTTTTTGACCTGATTATGGCCCAAATTGACATTCTAATACCACTTAGAAAGATATTACTTCACCAAATAAGTATAAATAGAGTAATACATCACAATGATATGGAAATATAGTAGAAAATATGAATAATAGATAGGCCACTTTGAGGGGGAAACCTCCCAAATACTTGTACTAAGAAATGAATACTCTGATATAATGATGAACAACTAATCTTACCTCTTATATATAGTCTACCAACACCATATACAACCCATAAGATGACATATTAATTATATTAATGCATAGATAATTTTAAAATAATATGCAAAAGGGTTATGCAAGCCATAAGTGGACTACACATATCCATATACACACCGACAATTAAGGATGTAACATTTTGATACATTTGAAATTTGGATGAGTTTTTTAAATTGGACACTAGATAAAGATTGGGACACTACCATCAATAGTAGTGTCCCTATGTGTTCAGTAGTGTCTAGAAAGGATAAAAATATGTATAAATCTAAAACTAATATTGAAGAATGTCTAGAAAGGATAAAAATATGTATAAATCTAAAACTAATATTGAAGAATGTCTATCAAGTATTAATTTTTTTTCATTTGAGGGGACTAGTGTCATCAAAATGATATTGATTAAACTAAGAGAATAATTTAGGTATATTGATATGGAAAATGTAAGCCTTTTGATGGTAAGGAGGTCTAGAATTGAAGGGTAGATCCCTAATTAATATTTATGAAATATAAAAAGTTGAGATGCTATAAATATTAATTTTTAGTATCTCTATGTACATAATTTTCATTTTAAATCTTTTTTTTATTTCTTGACTGCTTATGAGTAGTGGTTATAATGGTTCATAGTGTTTTTTCAAGTTTTCTTATTAGTAAAATTATTGGACAATTGATGTCAGTTTATCTTTATTGGTGTATCATGGTTTTAAGGATAATGTAGGATATTGTTTTATGTTTTTCATATTCCTACAATGAATTAATGTTTATTTTTTTATCTTGTTTTAATCCTTGATCTCTACAATTTTCATTAGGCTTATGCTTACAGATTAAAGTTAAATAATATCTCTATTATTTTTGTATATAGTTTTTTGTTTGGTAACTTTTATTTTGAAAGGTTGTGTTGATATGAATTACATTTTTGTATTGCATTATTAGTTTTTGGTATTATGAAATTAGATGTAGATCTAGTCTTGATAAACATGGTAGACTTATTACACCCTCGATAATATTTTAGCTATAATATTATAGTGAAGAAAATATTACTTTTGAGGTGGTGATATATATTAATAATTGATAACATGTGAGTTTTATGAATATATAAATTAATGACTTAAATATGGATATTTTAATTAAAACATGAATCTCATTATTTATTATACATATTACAATTTCATTTCTTGATCAAGAAATGATACATGTAAGTTACATGGTGAATATTTTACAATTTGATCATTCATACAAGAATGGTATGTATTGAATCATTAATGGAACACTCTTAATAATGTCTTTTGGTTTGGATTACCATTATAATACAAATATTAAGGTAATGTGATATGAATTGACTAGTTCATTTGATCTTTATACCTAACTAGGATTGATGAACCCTATAGATTTCCACCAAATGGTTGATTTCACCTACCTAGCTAAGGAATAAGTGGTTATCATAGCTGAATGTTTTATAAAAAAATAATTTTCACTTTGTCATTTATTTAAACTTTATGTTGTGGAAATTTTTTGAGCATTGATCTCCCTGAGTGCATGCCTTAAAAGATGTACTAGGAAAGAGGTAGATAGGCTCATGGTTATTTAAAAGATATGTTTTTTATTATATCATGATTATACCATTCCTATTACTAGTTTAAAATCCTTACATTAGCTTAAAATTTAAATCCTTCCATCCTATACTTATTCAGTTATATAAATTTACATTATATCTTATGTCATCAACCTATTCAATACCATCTATCTATTTCATATTATCCTTACTATATTATATCATCTAGCATGATGTAGCTCTGATCCTATATTTTTATATATTTACTTTAATATATTGAATGATATATTTTTTTCAACTAAGTTCTTTTAACTATATTAACTTGGTTGATATTAATCGTTTAGTGTCTAAATTTGGTTTTGGGTACTTAATCAATATAAAGGAGTCATATTTTATTCCAATCATATAATATGCATTGTATTAAATTTTATTTATCTCTCGCTTCAACCCTAATTCATATTTGGAGGAATTTTTGGTCTAGAACATTATCTTGAATAATCTTGTCTCATGGTCATCTTTGGATCTCAATAAGAAGGAGTCATTGGGAGTCATATCTAAGGATATATTATGTCTTTATCTAACCAATTTGATTATTCAATCCAAAACATCTCTTAAAAATCTCCACTTTAACCAATGAGATGATTTATGCTCAATGAGTCAACTACAAGGTAAAACTATTAAACCCTATACTCTTTATTTTATTTACCTAATAGATTTGATGTTTTTTTTTTGCTTAGTGAATAAATGTGTGTGTATCCTTGTCTAGGTTTTCTTTACACTGAATTAAGATAGTTTGGATATATAATTTGTTAGACTTGATAAATTCCATTTTAGGTTACATAGAGCCCCATTTATTAAACCATGGAAGCTTTCCAATTATGATCATTATAACCCTTCCCATTTGTTTACTTTACTTGCATAACTAATTTCATTTACTTTCATATTTAATTTCATATCGGTATAGTGAGAGATAGTTCCTTATGTCATAGGATTAGGCTTTAAACCTATTTCCTCTTGGAATTTTTTATGTACGAAACCATCTATCGTGTCTATGTAATTAATTGGTCATTACCCATAAAAACTAAGTATCAAAGGATTTATTTGATCACCCTTATTTAAGTTTGATTCTATTGAGATAATATAATTATTTATTAATTGCATCCCATGTATACAATCTCATGAAATTAACATGAAATATATTAAAACCTCCCTTCCTTTAGTAAATACATCATCTATCTTGATATAATTCTTTACATTTTTCTAATTTCATTGGCCAATGTGGTATAACTTTTATTCCTATATGTGAACACCATTAACCAATTCCAATCTATTTTTTGTTTTCACATACTATATTAGCTAGCTCAATATAGTTCTATTTGTATATTTTTAATAGTATTAGTTAACTAGATATAGTTCAATATGTTTCATTTCAATATATTTAATTTATAACTATATAAACCAATCCAATACTATTATATACCTATTTATTTCAATTCATTGAATGCTAAAATTTAGATTTTGACATTAATTTCAAACATTATTTTTTATGTAGTTATTTTTCTCTAAAAAATGTATTTTATTAGTTTTAAAACCAAGTAGTTGTTATATTTATGGGATAATTAGTTTCCTATTATACTAAAACTATGGCATGAGGGGTACTCCCCCAAAACTTAAGACATTATACAAACTTAAACATATATTTTAGTTTCTACATACCTCATGCTATATAACAAATTCCTAGGATTTAATTTTTATTAAACATTAAGAAACCACCCATTTATTTGATTTGGTGGGGCACATAAGAGTACAATATCACCTACTGAAGTTACTCTCATTGTCCTCTCAAAGTGGGATAGTGGGTGATAGTAATTTTTTATCCTTTGTAGTTAGTGATCTTGAAAATTAGGCTAACACTAGTCTATGAATAATAAATTATATTTGAGATCCTACACTATCAATAAAATCCTTTTAGTATATCTTCCTAAAATTATTTTCAAAATTTAGTCAGATGTAATTTTTTTCTATATTTTCTTATTGTATTGGTCAACTTGATATTGTTTTATGTTGTGTGTCATAACTATTGTAGACATGAAAAAAATATGTTTTCTGTTAATTTTAACTATCTACACTGATATCATCCTAAATCATAATTTCTTTGTCTAACTAGTCTTCTATCTATGATTCACCTCTAGTTAATTAATTACATCATCCATTTTCACATCCTTTCCAATAAAGTCACATTAAATTGCATTAGTTAATTAATCTCAATTAATTAGATAATATTTTTGTAATGGGAAAATACATGGGATTTGTAATATTCTTATTTTCCTAATTCATTTAATTCTATTTTCCATATCAATTTCATCGCATCATCCTATTCTTCCACAAGGCAAGTCAATGAAAACTTGGAAGTGTATAAGAAAGGTCTCTTACACCCTATTATTCCATATTTATTCTTGCACTCCATCTTCCTCATCATGGATTTGTAGGACTAATTTTCAACCATTGATCTTCAATTTGATCCAATGGTTCACATTTTTCATCCAAGTCTATAATTGGAGGGCTTATTCCTCAATCCAACACGACCAAATAATGTATCAAATCTCTACCAAAACCTAAGTCCATAATTCATTAAGCATCATCTAATCAATCACACATAGTGTAATGGGATATGATGTCATAATATGTTCACAACATTGAAAATTACCTCAATCTCTATATCTGGGCCAATCAACACTTGTATTCCATAAGATAGATCTAAAAATAAGGTAAAACTATGTTTTTTTATCTTCTATTATGTTCTTTCATGACCTCACCCAATACAAAGATATGATCTTGGGTTTTAGGTTATATGCATTTCATTTGGGTTTCATACTAAAAATAAACTAACTCCCTCATAATCATGTGATCACATATGGCACAAATGATGGGACTAACACCCCAAAACATCATTTGAAATGTCATAATATTCCTTTAATCAATAAATTAACTAAAGATTGATTTAATTTTATCTTCATTTTCTTCTAATTTATCAAATTTATGTTCATATATTAGTGGAAATAATGTTATACTAATTGGTAGGATTTATCCTCACAATGATTGATTATATTTTATTTGTTATACTAGTCAATTATATTGATTCTATTTTATTTGTTATTTTTATATTATTTTCAAGTAAATGGAAATATTGACCTATGAATCGGTAGTTTTGACCTATAAATTAGTGGGATAACATTTTGAAATGATAAATTTTCTCTAGACTTTTACATAGACTATCATTTTATATAAATGACATAATCAACCTATTAACTTGTAAGATTGACCTAAAACTAGTGGAAATGTTTTGATAACCTTTTACTCTATTTTTTATTACATCCTATTAATGTCATGATTATAAACAGAGTATTTGATATTATAAATAATGATATCATTTATATTTTATTTATGACTATCTTTTCTAAAAATAGTGATATCACCCTAATAATTAGTGGGACCACCTTGCTAAATAAATATATCATCATGCTAATCAATTGAATTGTTTTTAGATTATGATAAAAGCAGGTTTTGAAGGGACCCCGAAACCCTTTAACATAATCAAAAAAGATAAAGCATTAACAACCACCAAGAAAAGTAGTCCTAAAACCTACTCAAGAGCAGTATCAAAATCATGTTTTACAAGGGCAGCATCAATATTCAGTTTATGATTACTATTCAGCCCCCTAATATTCCAATTAATGATTTACATTGCTATTTTTTAGGGGTAAAATCTAGAATAGTTGCCTGCCTACCATCAGCAATATTTTGCATACTTTCTAACTCTCTGGTTTTCTTAGTAGATCTTCTTCCAAGTTTATCCGGGGAACCAACATCCAATTTCACCTTAGAATGTTGTTCAGATCTTTTTCCATATTTATTCAGAGTAGAAGCAAGAGGTTCCACCTTAGTTTGCTGATCTTTTTTGCTGCTTCTAGTTTCTACCCCCTTAGTATTGATCTTTTTTTCAGCCCTTTTTCTTTCATTTAGTTTATGCTTTGAGTTTTCTCCATTATCTTTCACAACTTCTAGGGGAGGAGGCTCATCCAAAGGAAAGTCATTATTAGCCTGAGATAACACCTAGATCTCCCTGGACTGAGAAAAAAGAAGATCTCCCTCCTCTGATTTATTTCTGGCTTCAGCCAAGAATTCACCTTCCTCTAGCACAATTTTTGTCATCTACATCTCTCCATCGATCTTCTATCCTTTGATAGAAAATGATTTGTTTTGATAGATCTATCAGATCATCTATTCTTTGTTTAGGTATTATGGTATCTAATTGCAAACCATGTCTTTTTTTCTCAGAATTTACTTTCTCAAAAGAAAGCTCTTTATTCACCTCAGCATGTGGAGCTTTAGAATCTTCAAAAGAAGGCTTAATCAATTGAATTGTTATCCTTCTATGTTTTGTTTTTTATGTCTTTATATTAGTGGGATCACTTTGTTTTAAATTATTGAGGCTAAAAAAACATTAATTTAACTTATATTGCTAGTCAAAAACCAAATTCTACATATAAAAGAAGTGGATAATACCAAGACAAAGACTTTATAAACACACTTTAATTTGGTACATATAAATAATAAAAAATTATGTTTGGTGTTATAAAAATACTTGTGTTTTCATTTATTACATGTTTGTATTGATTATTTGTTTTTGGGTAACCTATTATGCATATGCTATCCCCTTGCCCACTTGTGGAACTATGGGTAACAAAAATCACATATATTATTATTATTCTTTTCATGAAGCATAACTAGAGTATGTTCTCTTCTTTCCCACTTGTGAGATCACAAATAATATAAATAGATAGAATTCCCTTTTTATTTTGGTTGAAAGAGTTATATTTAATCACCATACATGAGTCCTTATGGTGCAACAATTCAGATTTCATCCACTAGTGTATGTATCAACCCCATATATCCAACATGGAATATAAATTTAAGGCATTTATTTCTAAATCATAGATAAATTACGTATAAAGGATTTCATGAAAATAAGGGGTTTATCTATGATGCTAAACTATTAGACATCACCCTTGAAGTCCAAATTTATGGTAGCATTTCATTGACATCTCACAGTTGAAGTGGTCATGAAGGGACTTAACCCTCCCACAAATTTCCTATTATTTTTATTCTTAAACTTATTTTGAGCCCCATGTACTATGAGTTATATCAGGGACCATTTAGAAAATCCTTGTTCAAAATGTTAGAGTAATACCTTTTTGTTGTTAATGATTTATAGTGCAAGAGAAACCAACCTCCCCCAAGAGCTCATGACATGCCACTTGAAGTGAGGTTTAAGATATTCACATGTTATTACTTATTTTTAGGTAGATACATATACTAAAATTGAATTATACACTTGTTTTTCCATTAATTATGGGACATTTTTTGTATGTATCTTATTAATTTTTTGTTTTCATATACCCATCTTGTTCGATATACCTTACACATTAAACAAAACAAAATAAATCTATCCAAGATGCTAAAATATCCCACTATAAATTTTTGTAATAAGGCTTACTCTACTCAAATCATGATTCATTTTTATCTCCTTATAACCATCATGTTTTCCAATTAAAATGGTATCTTATCCATATTATAATATTATGTTTCACATTTGAAACAAAATCCAAATAGGGTCCCTTGAGATCCAAACCCAATTTGAAATTAATTATCCACTATTTTGACTACATTCCTATTTCAAGTCAACCATTCCATTTTAATCAAATTTTATAAATCAAATCAAGTTAAGCATTATAATCTATCATTTTAAGTCAAACATTTAAATTAAGTCAATTCATATAAAATAAAATATTTTAAGAGTCAAGGTAAGTTAAATTAGGTCAAAGTCAAACATTGAATCTAAGTTAAAATAGGTACACTTTGATCAAGTCCAATCCAAATCCAAAGGAAAATATTGAAACAAAGTCAAATCAGGCCTATTTTGACTAATTCACATCAAATCCAACTCAGTTCAAGATCTAAAATTTAATTTAGGTCTATTTTGACTAAGTCACATCAAATCCAAATTCAAATCAAATCTCATTTTTTCATTCAATATCCCACACTTATCAGTTGGGAATTACTTAGTCACATCATCCATATTTTATCCCATTTAAATCAAATGTATCTATTTTAATACATTAGAATTCCAATCATAATCACATTCAATCAACAAATCCAAGTCAAATAAAGTTCAAAATTCAACATCCAAGGTCCATTTTGACCAAATAAAATAAAAACATTAAATTAGCCATCATAAGTCAAATCTAGTCTATTTTCACTAAGTCACATCACCCTAATTCAATTGAGCATCAATTATTTAAGTCACATCTTGTATTTCTATTCAATCTCCTATACCTATTAATTGGGAATGATAAAATCATGACACTCATATTTTATTCAATCTAATTCAAATAATCAAAATCCAATTTAAGCTTAATCAAACATCAAATCAAATCAAAATCAGATTGAAACTATCAAAATATAATCTAAGATTAAATCAAATATCGAATAAAATAAAATTCAAACAAATAAATAAATCAAATCATTCAAAACAAATCCAAAATCTTCCCTGCTTGTGGAAAATCAAATCAATCTACCTTACTTGGGGAAATTTAAATCATTTCACATCAAATAAAATTAAAATGTCAACTTGTTATACTTAAAAATTCATATAATCCTATGGAATATAAATCAAATCAATATATATCTTAATTTTAATGTTGCATGTTTAAAAACAAACATAATATCTTTTTATAGCTCTTAAAAATAGGTGCAACTACCCACAAATTTATTTCCCAAAAACTTAAGCTCCATCCTTAACACACAAAATTAAACCTTTTCACATCAAAATCAATCAAATATCATATATACTATCTATAATATTTATCATGATCATGATAACAAAGTGAAAATTATTTTGACACCCTCATCTAATATTTATTTGGCCCTTAATCCACAACAATCACATCTATAATCCAATCCATCCACATCCAAGTAGGGTTTAAAACTTCTTAATGAACCCTTGGAAGAAATATTTTACCAATTGGTTTTGTAAAACATGATTTAATATCCATGCACCATATATTTAATGAAAACACATGAAAAATTGAGTGGTATCAATAAGATAATTATTATAAGTATCAAAAAATTCAAGTCCATAATCTTAATTAATGTGCTAGATTTAGGACTTATATCTAAGGTTTTATTGACTATAGAGAAATCAAAATAGAATCAAATCTATTCATGTCTAAGGATAAACAAATAGGGTTATTCCAATTCCAAGATCACAATTAAACTCATCTAGATATAAGTCAAGATCATGATAGTCAACCCATATCTAATGTTTTTATCAAATCACCCATCTTTGATGAGTTACCCTTTAAACATCCACCACTATTTGATGATACTCATTTCGATGAGCCTCTATTTAAATTTTCACTAATATTTTATGAACCCTCCTTTGATGATCCCATATTTGAAGAACCCATCATTAGATAACAATTCATATTTCATCTATTGTAAGACATCCTCCATTTTATGGAATCTTTTCCTCCCATAACTATCATTTACAAGTGACAAGTGAAAAAGGTACTTATAAACAACATAATAAACCATGCCTTACTTGTGGCCACATCTAAACCAAATTTGACATCAACACCACAATCAGCATCACATTTAGAATTAGAATTAATATATATGACTGAATCCAAATCATAATCAATAATAAAATTAGGTTCCATATTATAACCAACACTAAAATCAGTATCTGAATAAGCATTAGTATTAGATATCTTATCATATCAGATACACAATTATAAAATATCTATTTGAATACATCAGTGATCCTTCCATGGTTTTTCATGAATTTATCTTTAGCATTAAAATAAGTTATCCTAGTATCCTATATTAGGATTGTGAAACCTTTAATCCCTTCATTTATATCACCCATAATTTTCACATCATCCATCATATTCCTTATCTTGGCATCTAATCTCCCACCCCAGCCAATTGGGTTTAATAGAATCACACATCATTATACTTCTTCCATATCAACATATAATTTGCATAATTTATGGGGATCCAAAGAAAAATTCAAAATCAATAATCAATGTTCCCTATTAAAGAATTGTTTGAGGTGTTAGGGGAAATAAAAGTTTAAAAACCATCATCCCCTAGTGAAATCTTGTTTAAAGTTCTATAGGACAATGAAAACCAAAATCCTATAAATCTAGAAGAAAAATCCCCTAGTGAAACCTTGTTTTAGGTGTTAGGGGAAAATTAAAATCAACAATAAACATCCCTTAGTCAAACCTTATTTGAGTTAGGAAGGGAAAATAAAAATCAAATTCAAAATAATCAAAAATACTATACTTTTAAAAAAACTCTTAGAGGCACCAATATATGAATAAAGAAACTCTTCATTTATTGATAAAGACATCATTAAAGTAAATACAAAAACAATCAATAATTAAAATATCATTCATATTATAGTAACTCTTATGCATAAAGAGAAAAAAATATTATGGCCCTATTGAGAAACATTTCAAAGGTCTTTAACCCCCAAACATTAGAAATCATGTCACAATTAGAACATCTAGCGTCAACAACAATGTGTGTGATTCTTAATCCCAATTTACCTTAGTCCCCCAATAATTATGCATCCCTTCACAATCACAACATTAATCTAAATCTAGTATCCCCTTATCAAATTATATATTGTATCCAATGCTTATCCTATTTTACCCTCCCTAGGAGACCTCTCTTTCATATAGGCTATAATACGCCTTGTTTATATGTTTGGAGGAATCAAAATTGACAACCAATGAAGATGATTAAAAGAGTTTATAAAACTCTCACCTAGGGTCAAATTTAAAAACCATTACCATAGTAAAAAATATTGATGCATTGTTCAAACAATATCTCAATATATTATCCAAAAATAGATCATACAATGAGAAATACTCTATATCTTTGAAGGTCAATCAAATAAAATTAATGATCATTTCATATATATGCAAGGATCATCAATCATAACTAATAGATCAATATAAGTGATCAATCCTAAATAATATATCAAGCTAAGTGATCAATCATAACTAAGAGATCAAGCTAAGAGATCAAACCTATGACTAAGAGATAACTATCCCTAAATCATAGAAATTACTATAAAATGTCCCCATAATATCTAAGAGATAAATATGTAATATATCATAATATATAAAATAATATAAATGAAATATCAACACATAATTTGGTGGGAATAAATATATACCTAGGTGAATATGAGATAAAGTAAATAACCTACTCTAACACCCCCCCCCCTCAAATGAAGCTAAAGGCCAAAAATAAAGTGGCATATCCATGATATGAGACATAAAAATAAGGCTCGATTAGGTACTCATGTAAAATATATCCATGAATCAATCTCTCATAAATTAGATAAAGGGATAAAACCCAAAGTAAAATAAAACTCCCCCCATAAAAAAGAGAGGAAATGGGTCCTGACAACAAGCCCTAATGAGTTACCCATGCACAAAAAAAATATGTAGTGTGAAGATAAATTTCCCTATGAAATCCAATCTATATTTAAATAATACATGGATGTCAATTTTTTTTAACTTCCAAGTCAAAGTAAGAATGGTAAGGAACACAAGGATCACTATACACAAACATTACACTTGAGAATACTAGGTAGAATAATGAACCTAAGAAAGCATTACCTGAACACCCACCCTCAGTGTTGAACTAGGAAAATATGGAAATGAAAGTAGATATAATTAGACTAAAAATAGTGATAATTGAGCACAAATATTTGTTGGTATTCCACACTAGTGTCACTACACAAAAAGTCACCTAGAATGCCAATGAGACATAAAAATCCTCATATGGGTTCTGAAAAACAAAATGCTTGAATAAGATAACCATGTATAAAGAAATAATCTAAAAAATAGACATGGTGGTGATGGTAGAGACTAGAAACTCAAATATTTAAGTCTTCACAAATTAAGTTACACATGTATAAAGGTAGTTATATTGTAAAATCAAACCCCTCATGACACTTTATAATTTAATGCAAGTATAATATATACCAAAAATGCCAAATGAAAATAATGAAGACACTATATAAACATGAATATATCCAAATAAGGATAATATAGACCTATTGAATAATTCATCACAAATAATGAGAGTTTATTCGAAAAAATGGGAGCTCTAGATATGTTTTTGTGAGGGGATCTAACCACTTGTCAGATTGAACCTCACCCTGCAGTCTTCAACAAGTATAAAACACATGAAAAATAGGATGTTGGGATAAATTTATAATGCATATAGGATATATTTAAATCAGGTGAAATAAATTAAGGATAAATTTTATTTTCTTGTGAGAGGGTTTGTCCACCTGCCAAATTGGACCTCACCATCTAGTCTTTGACAAATGAGATCATAAAAAGGTATGTGACAAAACAATAAACACAACATCTCCTTATGTCTCAAAAATAAAATATACTTTTTATAATTAAAAACAATAAAAAAATCATCCAAATTATTTATTTATAAAAAAACAATAAAAATTCCTTATAAAAATTCTCCCCACAAGGATTTTTTTAGTGAATAATACCAGAGTCAGTAAAACTACAATAATTTCTGCAATTCTTAATGAAATTAAAAATTTCAAAATGTTATGGAAAGTAGAAATAAATGGTAAAAAAACCCAAAAATAAATTGAGTGATAATTTATAATTTTCTTATAATTATAAAAAAAATGTGTTTTTAAAAAAAATAGATTTGTAAAAAACTTACAGATCTTGCCTCTAATATCCAACTGAGATGAAATTGGAGATGATTATATATTTCTTAGATAATATGGATTTATTGGTGAGCTTTGATTTACTTATAAAATCTCCAAAATTTACTTGAAATAAAAAACACATAAAGAGGATATCTCCCAAAAAATTAGAATTTCTTACACACCTTCTTGATTCTCAAGACCATCCAAAGAGGATGTAAGAGAAGAACATACTTAATAAGGTAATATAATACTATATTTATAATTATATATCTACTGATAAGATAAGGGGTTGAGTAATAGTTTTTGGAAAATTATCTAATAACATGAAAGAGTTTAGAAAACTCTCACTAGGATTAAATTTGCACACCATTACCACAGTAAAAGTCATTAATGCATTGCTTAAACAAAGTATCAGTATATTATACACAAATAGATCATAAAATTATAAATATTATATATATCCAAAGCTCCATAAAATATAATTAATGATATATATATATATATAGGCAATGAATATCAATCCTAAGTAAGAGATCTGTCTAAGTGATCAATCAGAACTAAGAGATCAAACCTACGACTAAGAGATAACTATGCCTAAAGGATAGAAACAACTATAAAATATGCCCATAATATATAAGATATAAATATACACTTTATCATAATATATAAAATAATATAAATGAAATATCCATGCATAAGTGGGTGGGATTAACTAGATACTTAAGTGAACATGATCTAAGGTAAATAACCTACTCTAACAATCACAATAGCATCAGTGTAGTCCACAAAAATAGTAGGATCATAACAAAGAATCTCTTAACAATAGCTATGGGATAGATACCAAAATTGATCAACATAATGCATCTTGTAATCCTCCATTGAGTTGAGATTCTTAAAATAATAATAATAATAATAATCTAAAGATAAAGAGAAATAATTCATCTAATGGTGAATACCATTTATATGGTACCTTGGGTAAGTAACATGATGAATATTAGGTTTATTATTTCATGTATAAATAATTTATTATCTAAAATTACATCGACAATTAAGGGCATCCCCATATACATACTTATTCATACCATTCAATCCATTTTTCCCAACTATTCTTATCTAAATCCTTATCATTATCTTTCTTGTTATCCATCATATCATACATTCCTCTCTTCCCATCTTAACCTTGATAAGGAATTGTAATTAGTTTTGGACATGTTTTAGGAAACATCTTGGCATATATTATTAACAACACTTTGATTAATGAACAATTTGTTCCCACATGACATAGTCCTTAAAGATGCATAATACACTCCTAGTAATCATCTACTATATCTAACATTATCCTCAATCCTTTACATCTTGTATCACTCTCCATATCCTATTTCTAAAATATTTTTTCCATTTTTTAGTGATCCTTTGTATATAAATATTTTTAAAACATCATAAAATCCATCTAAAATTAAAAAACATCAAATAATTCCAAAAATACAAAAACATTTAAAAATAGAAAAATATCTAAAAAAATTAAATCAATAAAAATTATTAAATCATAAAATCCCTAAAAATCATTTCAGATCTTTGAGATATTTCATTCCCACATCCTCCCTATTTGGGGCAAAGTCATCAATTCTAAGTTTTCAGATTTCACCCTTTTTGTGGAAAATCAAATCATGCAACTTGTTCAAGATATTTTCCCCAATTTGTCCCCTTTTATGTATCCTTGATTTAAAGTACCATCCATTTGTCATATTATTTATCCTTCACATGTGGATATTATCTTGATTAAATTACATGATGTTTTCTATTATTTTTATTAGTTTTTTTTGTGTTTGCTTGCTTGATTGTTTGTTTACTTTTATTATTATGCCTTGGATTAGTCTAATTGCATCTATAGTGTCTTCATGGTTTTTACATATAATGGTGTCTCATATCATGTGTTTGTACTTATGTCCATATATTAGCATCCAACAACACTATCATCTTTATTTTTCCACATCACAGTGCATTTGTGTCATTTTTATGTTAGATTGGTGATTTGTCCTTATGAATATTATGAACAAGTCATCATGGTGTTTTATATCATGGTTCATACTATCATGTGCTCCATAAAAAAATATATTTCTTGAGGCTTATATAATGTCACATGAAATGAAAACATTCCCTTAAAAAATCATCTATTATCAAATCAAATCATTTAGGTCTTTTTTTAACCACATCACATCATATCCTCCCTCTTTTTAGTTTTCCCACATTGTATTATATCAAGTATTTTATTATTCATCATTTATCGTCACATTTCTCCACCATTGTAAAAATTGGATGTTGATAAGAATGGATAAAAATTATGGTGGTGGTGGCATGAAGCCCATTTAGACTATGTAGGTAACGCTCAGTCACATGGATAAACCTATAAGTGCGAAATAAATGTTTATTACACCTTATTACACACTAAAATTCTCATAAGTGGATTTATTATAAATCCTCTTACACACTTCATCCTTGCTACATTCCATCTTCCTCATCATGAAGATACAAGACTAATTTTCAACTGTTAATCTTACATTTGACCCAATAGTCCACATGTTTTATCCAAATATATATATTAGATGGCTTCCTCCTCATTTAAACATGGAGAAAAAGTGAAACAAAGATTTTAAAAATACTAAGGCCATCATTAATTAATAATCAATCATTATCAAATCAATAATGCATAACACAAGGGGATATGTCCTTAGAATATCTTTGTGAAATTTTCAAAGACCTCAAGCTCTATATCTAGGACAATCCGTTATTATATTATAGAAAGAGAGAGAGATATAAATAAAATGTAATATTTTGTTATTTTTCTTATATTATTCTTTTTTATCCTCTTTATTTATTTTTTCCAATATGAGGACATGATTTTAGGTTTTAGGTTGTATGCATTTCATTTTGATTTAATAATAACAAGAAACTAACTCCCTTGTAATCATGTGATCACAACTACATCAAACAACATATAAAAGTTATATGTTTGTGAAAAATACATCATATATCTTGATACAATTCCCTATTTTTGTCTCCCTTATTACATCTACCAACTCAACATAGTCTTATTTTATCATCTTTTAGTTGAATGTGTTAGTAATCCCAATACAATTTTATTTCTACCTTATTGATGACATTGGCTAACTTGATATGTTTTAATTCACCTAGATTTCAACCTACTACGTCAAATAATATTGTATATTAAGTTTTTAGGTAGCCACCAGTAGTGTCTCCTTTTCTCCATGTATTGTATTGATTAGGTAGATACAATCATTTCCCCCAAACTTATAAACTAGCTAGATAAACTTGTCTAATACCCTTTATTTTCTATAATTATCCACTTTTTCCTACAACCTACATAACATCATTATATCTTCTCTTAATATATTTATTTCAAGCCTTGACCCATTTAGATTTTACATGGATTATTCCTTTATTCCTACCTTATCCACTATTGAATACAACCATTCATAGTGTCAGTTTTCCAAAAATCACTCTAAATATACTAAATGCAATATGGGTGAAATTATCCAAATTTAATATCTATATAATCCTTTCTAACTTATTAGGAATCTTGATGATAACACCATTTACACTCCAAATAATAATTGTTTTCATAATAAGCTTCATCCTTATTATATAGTAGCTAGGCACACAAACACTAATGTTGTAAATATTCCTCCTAAGACTAATGGTGGTTCTCCCCCTCATATTTTTAATCAAAATACACCTATAGATAAAACTCAAGTCCTTGCACAAATGGTCTAACAAATCACCCTTATGCAAGATTCTAGTAGCTCCCAAATGTTCAAAATGAAAAACCACATTTTTAAAATGTCTATTTAACCTCCTCAAGTTATCATGACTCCACTAATTTAGAATTTTATTCCTTCTCCTATTATAGGTTCCAATGGAAATACTATTCCCCAACCTCCTATGCATTAAAAAATAATTCAACATCTTCAAAACAAACCTCTATCTCCCTTCATTATGTCCATATATACTAGAAAAATATCTCCAACTATAACATATGATGTGACTCAATATCTCACTTTCTTCCTTAAAACCTTTGTAAATATCTATAAGGAATGGGTCCAAACTAATACCTTTTCTAATCCCAAAAACTTTACTAGAGATGCCTATAATGGCATAATCAACTTCTTAAACATTCCATTTCACAACTATATGATTTAGTCAATTATATAGTTAAGTAATTTCAACATAATGATCTTCCTTAAAATAGCCTTAGCCATTTCATCACTACTAAATAATTTCCTAATGAATTTTATCACACTTTCATCAAATGATAAAATTATTTATCTAATAAAACATACCATAATATGATTGATGATAATATATTCAAACTCTTTGATATTGATATTAAATACCCTCTTCAATACAAGTTTAGTATTTTCTCTCCCTAAACCTTAGAATAGGATTTCAATCAAGAAAAAAGGTAATATTTCTTTATGGTTCAATTTGAAACTTCTCATATTCATAAAATTGAATTTTTCCAAACTAAAACTAATGTAATAATTCATCCCTAATCCTTAAACCAAGATTATCTAAACCAAAACAAGAACATATCGGTTATATAATCAACTTTCATCCCACCCAACCTATGTTATGCATTAAATAAATAATTTTTTATCTCCATCCAAACCTTTTTTATACACTAATACTACCCCTCCACCTTGGTATGATCATAAAAAAATGCTTCCATGACAACATTGGTCACTCTCATGAGACATGTCACATGCTCCAAAAATATAGTGTAGCTAACATCCTAGATGAAAACTTTGATCATGATTCTATTATAAAATAGTTTCATAATGAATATTTTAAATATTCTCAAAATTGAACCTATAATCCAAAACATTAAAACCAAAAAATCTAAAAAAACCTCTAAATAATTGGATCCCAATACAAAACATTATAATGAATATGATTGTGCTAGTGATTCCAAATATGATCAATATTTATTAATTTAAAATATGTAAATGTGGTAAAGATAAACTACCATTGTAACCTTACTCACAAAGATCCTATTAAAAAACCTAAAAATCATTATCTTGGAGAACAACTTTGTAATGATACTACTACCAATACTACTTCACCTATTAATCCACAAAGTAGTGATGAACCCACTCCACCATCATAGCCTCAACCTAGTTCTTCCAATACTTCTAATTGCATTCCTCTTAAAATCACTACTGATAATAAACCTAAAACTCATTATGGATCTTATCCTAAACCAAAAAGTAATTTTATATATGAAATTAATTCCATGCCTTCAAAAATTCCTCTAATAGAGCTTATGAAAACTTCTCCTTATCATCACAATTTTATCATGTAGTAATCAAAAGTCCATGAAGAGTCCCCATCTAGTGAATACAAATTACTAGTAAAAACCTTTGAAGGTCATGTTCCTATGGAATTTCATTCTATAAAAATACATTATCAATCTTCTCCATCTAAGAAACCCTCCATAGAGTTTCCATAAAAATACATGATTAATAATGAGATTATTTTTTGAGCTAATGACCAAACCCTCTTTATTAAGATTGTGATAATAAAATACCTAATAAGAAAGGTATTATGGATAAAGGATTTGATATTAAATTTACTTCCCTTTCATTAATCAAACACCTTGGATATTATAGATATAACCTTAAGAAAACTATACTTACTTTTCATGGATTTTAAAAAACCAATCAAAATTCTCTTGATTGTATTTGGATCCCTCTCACTATTAGAACACAAATAATATGTACCTAGATTATGGTTTTAGATCTTCCACTTTATGATAACCTTATTTTATTCCATCTATGGTATCACTACATTATATTTATCACATATTTCTATATCCAATTCATAAATAACATTGATAATGGTAAGCGTTATAAGCATGAATTATATCCCAACCCTTGTAGCATTCAACTTCCTAATCCTAAATCATAGTGTCACATCCCCATTGTTCATCATATTAATATTTTTCCTCTCCCTTAGTTCATAAACATTAATCTTTATCTCCAAGTCACTCTTATATATTTTAATGATGATGAACCTAATGAGTTTTAAAATATATGTAAACCAATTAAGTTACTACCTTACATAGTGAAATGGATTCCTCCTCTCTTTTCATTAGATATGATTTTTTGTTTGATTGATGATAATAATGAAAGTCCTACCCAATGAAATACTAATTAATCATCTTGAATTATATATTAATTTATTTTAAATGGTTTTTGGATATCAAAATTATTCCAAGACTCTTTATTAATGTCCTCTTGAAATTTTAGTAACATGGGTGTCTCCATCAAGGATATTTCCACTAAAATTGCTTAGCTAGATTCTCATGCATGTAGCATTTCTTTATCCTATGATGATTATTATATTATTTCCAAAGATTAATTATGAGACATTTATGTCACTCAATATAAAAATAATATATATATAATACATGATATTAATTGATATTTTCATTTGGTTCACATATCCTATGATTCCAGTGATGATGAACCAAAACCTAAAGGTTGTGGTCTCCCTATCAAACTATCATTGGTACACAATCTATCATTTTTTAGAGAATTATTGATTACCCAAATATTATGTCATCAAATATCCCAATACCATATAAAAATTTCACCTCAATTTTAAATCAATTGTACATTCATATACCTTCTAATCTATCCATCAGTTTCTAGACTACATCAACAAATTTAATATAGTCTAGCCTTTATCTCCCAACTGCATCAACTAGGAATTATTAAGTGCTGATAAATTTTATTTATCATCATCACTTAAATTAACCTAAATTAAACAAGTCAATACATTACAAAAAAATTATGTTCCTTTTAACTCTATTGGCCCACCCAATAAAACTCAACCCAGTCCTTCTATTCTAGACTGTATCAACCATGCCAATACCATATAGTCAAATTATTTTCATTATAATTTATCCCATGATATTAACTTAAATTAGAAATATAATACTATAATATAAATTAATTTTGAGTTTGAAATCAAAGTTAATTATATTTTTGACCTTGAACTATATGTTTAATACTATGGACTTTTACCTACACTTCCTAGTGATAATGCTATTTTAGAATTACTCAATGCTAGAGAACCTCAACTTTCTCACCAACATAAAAGAATTATCCATTTTATAAGTCTCCTTTATTAAATTATTTTATTTCTAGTGTTTATTCAAAACAAATTCTATTTCTAAGCTTCATTAAGCTCCATATCCTTTTCAAGATTGAAATGTCATGCTTATTGAAGAAACTTTTGCAATTGACTATGTCATGCATCCAATCCTTGGTAATTTATTTTCTCTAGGAAACTTCATCCCAAATATAAAGGTATTTATAGCCCTTTTTTTAAATAATATCATAAATCCTTTACTTTATCATATAAATACATGCTTAACATTGACCATAGCATAGTTTTCCATAACATCATAACATACCCATGTGCAAAACTTGTGCACCAAAAGTAACATAAAATCCTTCTTAAGTTTTCCACCTTATGTTAAAAAAAATATTAATACCATATATGTTAATTTCATCAAACCTATATATTACTCCAAATAGGTATCCAAAATTATTCATGTTTGTTAAAAAATCACTCTAGTCATTTGCATCTATATCAAATTTTGTAATGTCAACTTAACATGTTGTAATGATAAATTTCCTTTATAACCATTGATTCCATTATTTATTCTACAACCAACTACGATATTATATCCCTCATGGAATTTTTCTTTGGATATATTCAAATTCACATTTCTCTTAAGGATCAATATAAAACAACCTTTAGTACTGAATGGGGAACTTAAAGATGCAATTTGGCCTTAAAATTTATTAGAGCAACTTATCAACACACAATAACCCATATATTTCATGACATCAACCATAAAATAGTAAAAACCTATGTGGATAATATTATTTCTAAACCAAATCATCATGAAAACCATCTTCATGATCTTAATATCATCTTATCAAATACAAAGTTAGACTCAATCCTTACATATGTGATTTTGGTGTCACCTTCGAAAAGATAATAGGAATTATAATATCCTTACAATGTATTGATTTATATCCCATTAAAATAAATGTTATTTTCAACATTCCTAATCCTATATCCATTCCTAACATTCACACTTAAATTGAGAATCTTGGGGAAGTCTAAATATTTTTCCCCAATATGGCTTACCACATATATTTGATAAAATATCTCTATAAGAAAGGTGTTTCTCTTAATTATAACATAAAATAATGATTACTTCATCCTCATCATCTAAGACCACCTTATAATGATCATCCTCTAATTTTTTGCATGTCCTCTACCCATATATAATTTGGAATAATGATATCATAATAAGATTAACAAGGAAAAGACTATGACATCTACTATATCATTCATGTTATGATAGATTATGATACCCATTACATGAAACTAGAGCATCAATGTCTTGAGATCTACTTCACATCTAATTTTTTTTCCACTATATACTTTATCAAAACACTTATGCCATTGTCCATTATGATACCATTCATAATTTATTCTAAAAATGGATGGTAATATTAATGGAGTTTGAAGAGATGAGATCTAGAAATGGTGGGAGCATTGGCTGGGAATGGCGAAGTTGTGGGCGGTCTATTGATAGGCCCTAGGAAGGATGGCTCTCTACCTAGGGTGCACTCTTTCAATACTAAAATGACCTACATCAGTGAGCACTCAAAGCTCAGCAAGGTAAATGGATGTTTACTAAGAAGATAGGATAGATCGGTTGTGGTCATTTCCCTTGAAGTAGTGAAAGATGATGTTGAGTACCTCTCTGCCCATACACTAATTTGTAAATTCTTGGGTATTAGAATCTCCTTGGCAACCTTAGAATCTTGGATTTGCAGGTCTTGGCATATAGAAGGGGATTTTGACATCATGTTGGTTGGTAATAGCTATTTTCTAGTCAATTTTTCCTCAGTTTTAGATCGTAATCAAGTTTTTGAGGGGGGGCCTTATTTCTACGATCATGTGGGGCTTTTTCTGAAACCCTGGCATGTGGGGTTTAACTCAGCTGATGAACTTCTAGCCTGTGTGCCAGTCTGGGTCCATTTTCCATGGCTTCCTTTGGAATTTTGGAGGGAGGACATTCTCAGATAGATTGCCGCCATGCTAGGAACACCGACAATTATTGCCCATCAATCACTAGACAAAAAGGTAATTTCTTATGCCCATGTGTGTGTTGACATTGATTTAAATAATCCTTTGCCAGATTCCATGGAGATTTGTATGGGCTCCTCATCTTGGATTCAATAGATAGATTATGAATCTATCCCTTTTAGATGCCAAATTTGTCATGCATATGGGCATTTGCATAGACAATGTCTGTAGGTTGCCAAAGATAGTGGGATAAACCATGATTCTTCTACACTGAATACAATAGTTTCTAGAAAAGGAATTAATAGACCGGCTCATTCTATTAATGAAAAAACTCAATCAGATAGAGCTGTAAAAGGGAAAAACCTAGTTGTTAATGATAGCTTGGCACAAGGATCAGCTGATCATACTAGCACTGGTTTGGATGGGTTTACAATAGTAAGGCACCATATGAGAGGTGGAGGATAGAAACACAAGAATGTAGAAAGGCAATTGGACTTGGGATTTAACAAGTTTGAGGCTCTAGACAGTATGGCCATAGAGGATGGCATTCTGGCTGAGGATCAGGGGGAAGCTCTTGAAGTAGATCAGCAAGTATCAAGGCCTATTATGGATCAAGTTATGATGCCTTTGCTGACTTTAGAGAATTCTTTGAGGCCGAATGAAGGAGCACTTGAAACAACAAGTGTATAGCTTGATAAGGAAGTGAAATGGGCTGATTTAGTTAAGGAAGTTGATGCTGGCATGAAAGATAAGGGTGCCTCTTTAGTGCTTGGCCTAATGTAGAGGCCATTTAAGAAAGCTAACTCCTCCATTCCCTCCAAGGCTGGGTGAAGAAAGGACTTAGAAAAAATTAAACTTATAGGAGATTTACTAGTGGAATCAGGGGTTGTTAAAACCCTATATGAACACTTCCCCCATTTCTCCCAATGATTGTCTTATCATGGAATGTGAGGGGTTTGAATAGCTACCCCAGACAAAAGGCTACTTGAAGATTGGTGTTGCATCACTCTCTGGATATCCTCTATATCTAGGAAACCAAATTGTCAGTTGACTTACTATTTGCTTGTATGCCAAAAATATGGTTTTTTGGCCAATATCAAGGTGTGGGTGTGTTGGGAAGCTTAGGGGGTTTGGCCATGTGCTGGGACCAACAAAAAATCTTGAAACCTCATTGGTTATCCTGCATATCAACTCTTTCTATGGTTGCCTCTTCCCTTGACACTGGGGAACTGATTCTTGTCATAAATGTTTATGTGCCAATTGACATAGACGGACAACTTCAGCTTTGGGAACATATTCGCTATGTTCGTAGCTGCCATCCTTTCCTTCTATGGATTTTTACAGGGGACTTTAATGCTGTGATGAATTTGGAGGAGAAAAGAGGTGGTATGCCTCGTCTTGGTCCCTCAACTAATTATCTTTGCCATAATGTTTAGATACTACGCCTCTCTGATGTTAGACCCTCTAATGGGCTTTTCAACTGGAGCAATAGAAGAATGGGTAATGCCGCCATCTCAGAGCATCTAGATAGATTTTTTCTCTCCTACTTTTGGAAGTCTAGCACCTTCTCTCTCAGCTTAGAAATCTTGGATTGGAAAGGGTCAGACCATTGGCCCATTATGCTTTCCATCAAACTTATTGAGGGACCTAAAAAACCCCCCTTTAAGTTTTAGCTGATGTGGCTTCATGACCCATCTCTTCATGACTGTATTAGATAGTGGTGGTGGCAGAGAGGACCAGCTCATAGTACTACTATGTATTCTTTCCTCAAAAAACTTTAGTATGTTAAGAGAAAGTTGCAGATTTGGAATAGAAATTGTTTTGGCAATTTACATTGCATGAGGAAGAGGGTGCAAGATGAGCTAGATACAATCACAAGGCAAATAAGAGACTATGGGTTCTTAGAAGCACTTAGTCATGAGGAGTCTAGAGCTATCAACACCCTTGTTCAGTGGGAATTATGGGAAGAAATTTATTGGAAGCAAAAGGCACGTATCGACTGGCTTCAGGAAGGGGATAAGAATACGGCTTTTTTCCATAAGTCTGTTTAGGCATAGAGAAATAGAAATAACATTACTTCTCTTGTTAGCCAAGATGGGACTCGATTGACCTCTTCTCAAGCTATTAGCAAGGAAGCTATCTGATTCTTTTTATCTCTCTTTACTAGCGATCCTGTGCCAGATGAAGGAGCTAAAAATACTGTCCTTTCTTACATTCCCTAGGTGGTGAGTGCAGATATGAATGAATTTCTCATGAGGCCAATTGGAATGACTGAGGTTGAGGAGGTGGTGTTCAGTACAAAGAGAGGTAAAGCTCCTAGCCCAGATGGATTCCCTATTGATTTTTTTTAGGACTTTTGGAGCATCATCAAGCAGGACCTGATGGAGGTCATACAAGAATCATATACCAATAAGGAAATGCTTAAAGCTCTAAATGTTACTTTTCTTGTTCTAATTCTGAAAAAGGAACAGGCTCTTCATCTAGATGAGTATAGACCCATTTCACTTTGTAATGTTGTCTATAAAATCATTACTAAGCTTATAGCACAGAGACTTAAAGATTTTCTTTCGAGACTTATCTCGAAGGAACAAGGGGGTTTTGTGGCCAGCAAGCAGATTCTGGATGGAGTTGTTATAGCTTCAAAAGCTATTCACTCTATGTGTACATCCCAAGAGTGGGCCATGTTTATTAAGCTTGATCTTGCCAAAGCATATGATAGAGTTAGCTGGATATTCCTGCAAAAAGTCCTTTTGGCATTTGGTTTTAACCATGATTGGATCCAATGGGTGTTGAGTTGTGTCACGATGCCTTCTTTTTTAGTTCTTATCAATGGGACTCCTTCTGAGCTTCTTGGTGCCTCCAGAGGTCTTCATCAGGGGGATCCATTGTCTCCATACCTATTTATCATTCTGGCTGAGGGTCTTGGGAGGCTCTTCAAATATCATGTTTCTCAGAATGCCTTACAGGGATAGAGCTAGGGGGAGGGGTTTACTGCACTAACTCATCTACAATTTGTGGATGACACTATTTTGACTGGGAGAGCTCAAATAAGAGAAGCGGAGGCTTTTTGACACACACTAGATAATTATTTGGTAGCTTTTGGTTAGAAAATTAATGAGCATAAGTCCTTGATTTTATTTTTTAACACTCCAGAGCTTATTCAGAGAAGGATTGCTGCCATATTGCGGTTTCAGACTTAGAGCCTTCCAGTTATTTATCTTGGCATCCCTATTGTGGTGGGAAGGCAGCCTAGACTATTTTTATAGAATGTTCTTGATAAATTGAGGCAAAAATTGAGTCATTGGACTCATATATGGTTATCTATAGCGGGCCGTGTGACTCTTCTTCAATCGGTCATCCAGGTGTTTCCCATATATCACAGTATGGTGCAGGCTGCCCCAGTTTACTTCCTGAAGGAATTTGATGCCCTTTCTGGATAGTTTCTCTAGAGTGGAAATCTATAGAATAACAAGTTGAGCCTCATTAATTGGGATACCATTTGTAGACTTAAGAAGGATGGGGGCCTCAGCTTACGCTCTACTATTCTGACCAGCCAAGCCCTTGCTGCCAAGCTTTATTAGAGATGGTGTTCTAGTTATTCATCCCTTTGGGCCCAAGTTTTGTTTGCTAAGTATTTCTTGGGAGTGGATCCTCATGTGATCTCCAAACTCCCACTTGAGAGTAGAGGGTCAATGGTGTGGAGCACTCTCAAGCGGGGAGTTCAACTGGTGAAACATAGCTTGTTTTGGGTTTACAGTAGTGGGATGGATGCTTTCTTTTAGAGAGACTCATGGGATGGAGAGCCTCTGCTCTTATCATCGAATCCACATTTGTAGATTTTAGGTGCTTCTTTTCATTCAGATGGATGGCATAAGGTGGAGCATTACAAAGAAGTTTTTAATATGGGAACTACTATTGGTTACCAATGGAAAGACTCCTCCGATTGGCCGCCTGGGGGCTCTAAAGAAGATAGGAGAGAATTAGCTCATATCCTTGCTTCAAGAGGATGTAGTTCCATATAAGGAATGGATGTCCTTGCATGGGGAGGGGATGATACTAGCTAATACTCTATGTCATCTGGTTATCTTGCTCTGACTAGGCATTCCTTGGTCGGAGGACAGTTTGTTTGGGGGAAAAAAATTTGGAATCAGACCTCTTGGCCCAAGTGTAATTTTTTCCTCTGGCTGCTTACTCACAATAGGTGTCTCACTTGGGATAATTTCTGCAAGAGGGTATTTCAGGGGCCCTCTAGGTGCATTTTGTGTCACAACAGTGAGGAAACTAGAGCTCATATTTTTTTCCAGTGCACGTATGCTAAACAGATGTGGCACTTGTGGTGGAATGCATGGAGTCTGCCCTACTGGCATGCTTCTTCTTTAGTGGATTTTTGGGGTTGATATGGCCATGCTCCTATGAAGAATTCCTTTTTATAAAGTGCCTGGTCTATGGGTCCCTCTTTTATTTTATGGAACCTATGGATTGAAAGGAATAGAAGAATATTTAGGGGTGTCCAACTAGAGTTGCAAATTCTGTGGGTGCATGTTATAAGGTTGATACAAGAAACTTTGAGTGTTAAATGTGCTGGGGAGAATGTGATAGACCCTAAAGGTGTGACTATATGCACTCACCTTGGGCTAGTGCTGAATATGGGACACGCTGTTGGTCTGAGCTACCATTTGGGGTAAGGCAACAGTCAACATTTGCGTCTTGTTTGCAGAGAAGGTTGTTGGACTCCTCTGGAGGATGGTTTTATTAAAATCAATACTGATGGCACCTCTCAGGGCAACCCAGGGGCTGCTGGCATAGGTGGTATTGGTCAAAATAAAGCTGGGAGTATTCAATTTCTCTTCTCAGTCTATAAAGGTCAGCATACTAACAACCTCATGGAAGCCTTGGTCATCTTGGAGGCGGTGAAAGCTTGTTGTCATAATGGCTGGAGTAACATAGTCTATGAATTATATTCACAAATAGTTGTTAATTTTCTAAATAAAGGTAAGCCTAGTAAGGTTGACTGGCATCTAAATGTGATTATTCAGTAGATTCTTCAATTAAGTTCTTCCTTGTATTCGGCTTCTTTCAAACACATTCCCCGTTAGTGGAATGGTATTGTGGATTGTCTTGCTAAATGAGCTTTGGAGAATGGCCCCTCTTGGAACATTTTGAATATTACTGTGCTCCCCAGGAGTTTATATCAGCAACTGGTTCAACTTGTGGACCAAGATAATGTATTGTAACATTTGTTTTCTTCTCATTTTTAATAAATTTTTACCCCTCTTTTAGTTAATATTAATGGAGTTTGAATTAATAATTATTACAAAAAAATTAGTCAAAGGCTAAGTGATCACCAATCAACTTTATGTCACTCCCATCCCAACTATGGTTCACCTTCATGACACTCTTATTAAAGAAAAGGTCCTATTATTAGAATTTATTCATTAATCTATTTCTATAAAATACTAATTACACAATTTCATGAATGATCTTGAGGCACATTCCCTTAAAGAGCCCAAAATTATAGTCTCTAAACCTAAATACAAAATTATCTTAGAATAATTACCTAAAGTTATAATATATCTACATGAGGAAACTTGGAATCTTCAATTTGATGGATCAAATTACCTTAAAGGAACTAGGATAGGTTATGTCCTATCTAGCCTTTATGTCAAAACCACTCCTCTAACCTTTTGATTAAAATTTGAGGTCACTAATAACTTGGTTGAAATTGAGGCTCACATCCTTGGGATCCCAGTAACTATATATTTAGATATCCCTTACATGATTTAGGGTATTAATAGATTATATGTTGTCATGTTAGTGGTTCATATGAATGAAAAAGTGAAAATATTATTACCTTTCATCAACTTGTTTCCATTATTTCTAAATAGTTTCCATCTTTCACAATCAAAAGAATCCCATGAAAAAAATGTTATAGCATATTCTCTTACTTCTTTAACCTCTTTTTTCCATCCTAATAATTCACACCACCAATCACATTTATTTATCCACATGATAAAATAAACATATACTCTTAAATCTAAAGATGATTCTATTATATGCCACATTGAATCTATCACTAATCAATAAATCCCATAGTACAAATAAATCAACTATTTCATTTAACTTAAAACTTTTTCTTTATAGGCTAACTCTCAAGAAAATACTAGACTCTGTAAGTAAGATTACATATATTTACTTAGACATAACATTATTTATTATTGTAATGTTGAAGTCCATGCTCTAGTTTGTTACTGAAGATGAACTTCTTCCTCTTCTTAAGAAAGTGCATGAGGGAATTCATAGTGGCCATTATAGTAGATATGCTACATCCCATAAATTATTATGGATGGGGTAATTTTGTCCCACTCTTGAAAAATATTCCATCACATGTGCTATTTTTTTAATCCTTGCCAACTAATTGATTATTTAATTCACTCTCCACTGATTTAGATTCAAACCCTTTAATCTCCTTGGCCATTTTTGATGTGGGGCTTTATCTCATTGGAAAATTACCTATGTCATAAAATGGTCATGTGTTCATTATTTCCACACAGTAATTTACTAAGTAGATCAAATTTATTCCCCTTATTAATGTTATTGGAGTCATTATGTCTAATTTTATCCTTAATCAAGTCATGTATTTTTATAATTCCCAACACCATCATATCTAATAATGGTGGTAATTAAAACAAGAAAAGACATGAATTAGTTATATGTTAAATTCAAAATTGAGCATAAATTTTTGACACCTTATCATCCTTAGTGTATTGGTCAAGTTGAAGCTACCAAAATTATCTTAAAAAATACTATTAGGGATTATAATTTAGATTGGAATCTCAAGCTATACCCCGTACATGGGGCTCACTATACTAACAGCTATATTACCGCTAGGGAAACTTCCTTCTCTTTAGTTTATGAATTTAAATCAATCTTACCATTAGAATTAAAGTTTATTTCCTTGTAACACTGGAAGGTAGGTTTAACATTGTTAGATGGTCTTTATTTATGATGTTGAATTATTTTAGACATGGTATTATTTTCAGTCTACCTTTAGTCATTTTTCATTTACTAGAAGTTTTGGTTCTGAAGTTTAAAAATGGGAACTATTCAACCCCAAAACATGAAGGGGTGATATAACTTATTTATAAATACTTTAAGGGTATGAAATATATTAATTCAGATATCTCTCAACCTCAAAATAAACTTGGGGTGAGTGATCCTATTGACATTAGTAAAGTAAAAAAAGTATGGATTAAATACACTAGGAGCTCGAGTAGGATTATTGAGGTCAATAATCCCATAAGTATTGTTGAGAAAAAGACTAATTTTTATGAGGTGAAAACCTCTAAGATGAAATTTAATATCAAAAAATTCCTAAGGAGTACATCAAGGTCTTTAATTGATACTCAAGGGAAATAGAGAAAGTAGGGTAAAGTAGGATGTTCTATGGGAGATAATAGTAATGTTAATGGGGATGGAAATAATAATGAGGGATAGGGAGATATGTCACCTCAAAATAAGTTTCCTGAGGCTAAGAAACAAGTGGTTAGAGATGATTCTAAAGAAAAAGATAAGAATTCTATGGACAAGAAACAAAAAGATCTGAATGATAATTTCAATAACCTTTTATGTTCCCTTAAGGGTAAGGATAATGAAAATAATATGGTTAAATAATTAGACCTTAAAAAATCAACCATGTGATAGTTCATGAGGGAGCTCATGGATATTAAAAGGAATATAAATTTTTCCAACAAGAGAATATCAAATTGAACCAAATTTGTTCAGCTAAGGAGGCTAACCAAAAATTATGAGCCTTAAATTAGGGTGGATATCTTTTAAAATGATAATGAGAAGATAAAAACATCATATTCTTAGTTAATTACAATAAGGCAACCATGTATGAGGGGATTCAGAATGTAGAGAACCTCAGAGCTCATCTCAGGGAGTTATTCAAAACTAAGATGTTTAGAAAATGGAAAGGTAATTAGGGTTAATGTAGTGTATCCCAATAAGTCATGGAAAAATAAAAATTGTTGTTTGAAATCAATGCTAGCATTAAAAATATGAAAAGTTGTTGGAAGGACATCTCAAGAAATTTAGACTTGGATTAAGCTCAAGTTTCTCTTTAGTTGTTCTTTTTTGTTTCTTTTGTTTTGTGTGTGTTATATTTTGGTTGCATTTGGACCTATTTTATTTTATTTTCTCTCTTGTTCTATGGTATAATTTTTTCTCTTTTGTTTGTGCTTATCCCAGGGTCTAGAGACCCTAGTTCAAAAAATCCCCCCTTTAACCTCAATAAAAAAAGTTAATTTCCTTATGAATTTCCATTCACAAAATCATTCCTTATGAGGATATTTATGAATCCCATATTTAAGCTTTATATTTACTTAATGAGAGACATACGAGTGCTTTACATAAAAATCACCAAATAATACTTTTAACACTCTTATTTCCAAGAAGATAGGGGCCTCACAATTTAAGGAGTGTGGGTTTATCAACATGTGTAATTATGTCTATAATTTTTTTACAAAAAAATTGGTTATAAGGATTAAGACACTTTTAAATAAAAGTATTTCTTATAATCAAAGAGGATATGTTTTAGGAAGATAAATCTAGGATGGTATAATTACCATTCATGAAATGGTATGTTGCATGGTAGAAAGTGAACAAGCAAGTACGGTTTATAAAACTGATATGACCAAAGCATATTATAGAGTGGACTATAGTTTATTGGATTTTGTTCTAAACAAATTTGGTTTTCATAAGCATATTAGAAGGTTGATTTACATCATCATTTCAATGACAATGTTTTCTACTATTATTAATGGATTCTCAATAGGATTTTTTGGGAGCGAGCATGGAATTAGATAGGGGGATCCTTTGTCTCCATTATTATTCATTATAATGGAATATTATTTAAGTAGGAACATTTTGAATGCACTTGAATAGGGCAGTTTAAAGGGTTTAAAACTAGACTTAAGGGCTCTTCCTTATCTTCACCAATAATTTGTTGATTACATGATCATTTTGGCTTTGGATTCAATAAGGGAGGTTAAATAAATTAAGTTAATTATGGATAGTTATGGAATTGTATCAAAATAATTGATAAATTTCTTCTAAAAGTGACTTATTTTTTATCAACATACCAGTTCCCCATCAAAAAGATATTTCTCATATTTAAAATTGTCAGATCAAGGATCTTCCCTCAGTGTATTTAGGTATGTATCTCTTTAAGGGGAAAATTAAATCTAAGTTTTGGTTCCCTCTAATTAAAATGTTTCAAACAAAGCTTTCAAGTTCAAAGGGGATGTACTTTCTTAGGCAAGCAAAGTGTTGGTCATCAAAAGTGTTTTAAAATGTCTCCCTATCTATATTATGTTCTTATTTAAAATTCCCAAAGGGATACACAAAAAAATAGATAAAATTCAAAAAAGGTTCATATGGATTAGAGTGGAGTACATTCAAAAATTCCCTCTGGTGGCTTGGGACAAGATATACCTTCCAAAATCCTTTGGAGGGTTGGGTATTAGAAATATTTCATTTATAAACAAGGCATTACTTTCAAAACTTAGTTGGAAACTTCTCAAAGAACCTTCTCCTTGGGAAAATATTTTATATGCCAAATATCTTGGTTATAATTATCCTTTATCCTTCCTTACATAGCCTATTTTTATCAAAGGTTCCACAATCTAGAATTTCTTTTCCAAAAATAGGGATACTTTACTAAAAGGCTATAGGTGGAATCTAGGTAATGGTCATAACAATATATATTTTTAAGGATCCTTGTCTTCTAAACCATTCACTAGAGACTCTCATTCCTTGGCATCAAGTTGCTCCTTTAATCTCTTCTATATTTGGGGAAATGTTGGTGGATTATATATAGGTTTTCAATGGTTAAAAAAGGTAGAAACATTTAACCCTTGATAATTTTGATGCTGCTTCAACAACTATTATTTTAGATCTTTATTTTATTCTCAAGGGTAATTATATTAAAAATATTTAGATAGAGGATGAATTAATTTGAATTAATTCATAAAATGGAATATATCATGTTAATTATGGATATTTGAAGCTTTAAAATTTGATAGATAGGGTAAATCCTTTGGGTAAGATTTTAAAAAAAAATATAAGTCCAAAAATTAACATCTTCAGTTGGTTGAGTGTCCAAAACATAATTCTTACATTGCATAATCTTAGTAAACGAGGTCTTCATGTGGTAAATAGGTGTGTTCTATGTAAAAATTATTGGGAATATATTAATCATATCTTCCTTGAATGTATATTCTCTTTTCACATTTGGGGTTCTTTGATTCAAAGTTTCTTAGGTCCTTCCTTCATCTCTAATGGAGGCTTGGTAGGATTGATATTGGCCCTTTGTTAACCAAGAACTCAAGGAGATTTGTAATTTAGTTTTCCTCCATTTTATATTGGTAATTCAGAAGGAATGAAACAACATAATATTTAGGGACAATAAAATCCCATTCATCAGAGTATCTAACAAAATATTTTCCCTCTTATCTAAAAATTCACAAAAATATAAGATGGGGGAAAAGGCATCCTTTCTTACTATTTGAGGAAATATTTGATAAATAATGGAAGCTTAACCTTAACAACATTTGTTTGGTGGATCCTAAGATATCCTTGATAAAATTGGTAATATGGTTGTCTCCTCAACCAGGTTAGGTAAAACTCAATTTTAATGGGTCTTCTAAAGGAAACCCTGGGCTTTCAAGATGTGGAGGATTTATTTGGGACCATCATGGGGATATTATTTTAGCTTATTAAGGAAGCATGGGATTCTAATATAATCATTTATCAAAAGCTTTAGCAACCTTTTGGTGGGTATAGGTGGCTCGTGAGTTGGGTTGCCAAAAAAATTGTATTGAGGTGGACTCTCCCAATATCATTAACTGTATAAATAAGAATAATTTGGTTGCCTAATTTATATCACATATAATATATGAAATTATTCAAATAATCAAAGAGTTTGAAAAATTCATCTTCTAGCACATGTATAGAGAGGGAAATATGATTGTTGATTCATTTTCTAAAAGAGGGGAAGAAACAAAGGAATTCAAAGTTTGGCACAAAATGGAGATTCATCCCAATCATATAAATGATATTATCAACCAGGACAAAAGAAATTAATTTATGTAGGTGTTATATCTTACATAAGAAATAACATGTAAGAACAAGTTTTAAAATTTGTGTTTTCATTATGATGAGTCATTATAACATTCATAATCATATCAAAAAATGGTATTCTTTTATTCATCATTACACAATCAACCAATTATGTAATCATGTGAAGGATATTGCTAATAGTGAATTCATTAAGTTTGGTAGTATTCCAAGTGTGAGTTTAGGTAAGGATATGAACATGTATTTAGACATGGAAGGAGATTTGAACCATGTGAAACTAATGAATGTAGATCACATAAAAAAGAAGCCAAAGGTATGGTAAATATTTCATATAAAGGGATAAACAAACTTCATATATGGTATATGTGGATACAATACTTATCTTTCCCAATAATTTGTAAAAACTTGGGTAGACTGAGTGATCAATATCCAGAATAACTCTGTTGAAATCATAGAGGATATAATTTTAAGTGTTACTAGGATTCAAATTAAGGAAAATAAATACATCAAATTGACTATGAATATTGAGCAAGAAAAGGACAAATTTCTTGTGGGGGATGAAAATCTCAAGGTTTTTCAAGGAGGATTCAAAAGAGAGGACTTTCCTATTCTATTTGATGATGTGGTGGAGAAAATAATAAGTTATGTAACTCTAGATGGTAGATATAAAGTAGTGCATTATTACCATCTCCATTTATTTAATTATATATGGCATAACATTCCTTTGAATATTATTTTTTTATATCTTTCACTCCTTATAACATTAAATCAAAAAAGTCCAAATGGGTAAGAAAATAGATCCATTACACCATGCAGTAATTTTCCTCATATATAAGTTTTTCTAAGCTTAAAACCCTACTCCACAGTATTCTATTTTTTTTTTAAAAAGTGTCAAGGTCAATGTCTTAGCCTTTGTATCTCTTATATAGATGCTAATAAGTAGTGTCAAACTTAAACCTAATAAAAATGAATATAATATCAGGGTTGAAAATAAGAAAGAGGGCTATTTTAGTGTATAGATGTTACATGAATCAGATGCAATAATTGATCTTGAGTAGATGGACAAGGATAATAACATTGAATAAAATACTCAAAATAAGATGGACCAGCTCAATGTTGAGGAATAAAATACACAAATTAATAATCACTTATTTGGAAATAGCAAAGGCATAAATATGAATATTATAGGTAAGAAAGGGAAGGATGATAATGTCAGAGTACAAACAAGGGATTCTCATTCTAAAATTTGGGCAGACTTTGATTTGAACTTGCTAAAAATAAAAAAATTAAAGATTATAGAGGATGAGTTAAACCTTCAAAGGCCTTTATTCATTAGTTTATGAAGGACCATTCAAGATTGAAACATGAAGTAAATAAATTCAACAAACAAGATGGATTGTATGTCACATGAGAGAGGGAAGTGGAAATGGCTTCTCAAATTTAGATTATGACTAACAAAACTAATAAGTTGGAGCAAGATAATAGATAACTCAAAGATAAACTTAATCTTTTGGTCAGCTTCAGTAAATTTACAGTGAATAATGCAATGAAAATAATGGAATGATTATGTGTGTTTTTTAATAATGTTAATACAAGTGAGAATGACCCTAGGCCCAGGAAAAAGTTTAAAGGAGTGACTACTATGTCTAAAAAGGAAAAATGGTAGGCAGTTTGGAGAATAACTTCCAAAGCATAACATAGGAATAGACTATAGATTATAAGGATTGGAAGAAAAGTCATATCTAAATTTATTTTTTATGTAATGTAAGTTGTGTATCATTTATTTTTATGTTGTATCTTTGTTGTGTCTCTCTAGTAAATTTGTATGTTCTTCCTATGTATGTTAATATTTTTGTCTATGTTACTAGCCACTGAGGTGGTTCTTTTGTATGGGTAGGGTCCCTCTAAAAACCACTTTTTCCTATAATAAAAAAAATCACCAATACAAAGCTTACATAGATAAACAACACAATGAAATATTAAACTCATATGATTTTGATTTAGGATGCTTAGTGTTAAATTTAAATTACACCACAATAAAGAGGGAAAGTACACCCAAAAACTAGTGGGGTCCATACCTAGTTAAAGATATTCATGGAATTAAAGCATATAGATTGAAAAAAAATGAAGGTTATGTCATTATAGAATTAACCAATGATTAGTTTTTTTAAAAATACTTTGATTAGTTCTATGTCCATCTTAGTATTACTTTCTATATTTATCTTTCCATTATCATTACTTCTTACTTGTATGATTATAGTTAGTTTTATATATATTATGGAGATAACATTTATTGCAAGTTTTACTTTGACCTTCTTATTGTATCCAACATTTCTCTTATGTACACACCTTTGGGTTACCTCTTATATTAACCCTAGTTTTTATATTTGGTTATTTAGTATTTTATCTATTTAAACCACTTGGTTTTTTAGTTTATGAGTTTCATTGTAACACCCTAGTGGCCTTCCTCACAAACATTCATCCTTTTCTTAGTTAGCCATTGTTTCCTTTTTCAGTTATTTATTCTTATTTTTTATCTCATTGTTATCATAAGCATTTATCATGATCAAAGTAGGCCCCATATATGATTCAAAATATCCCATCTTCTTTATAAATTCAATATTGCATAAGTTTAGAGCATATCCTCTCTATATAATAACCCATGGGATATTATGGTTTGCAATGGATATTTCTATGAACATGAGATAATTATGATGAGGGCCTAATGGTGGCATGTCCTGGGTAGTAAATGGGATATGTTGTGATGGAGACAAATGACCCATAAAATCTTAGAATTTATTAGTATAAATATCCCTAGGAACTTTTGACTCATGTAGGATATGATTTAATATTTCTTGACAAATTAAGGACGTCTTGAGAAGATCCATGATAGAAATTTGAGCAGGATTCTTCTGTAACTATTGGATAACGTCATATGTCTTATTAGAAATATTTGAGGTTTTCTTAGGGATAGTGATTTTTTGAGATGATGAGGAGGGTGAGTCTTTAAGAGGTACTCCATGAACTTTTATTTTACCATGCCTTGTGTTAACCACACAATCCAAAGTGGCCCTATTAATCTTAAGGATAGGATACAATGGATTTAGGGGTTATTGTAAACTTTTGATCTAAATAGTGTTGATGTGGTGATATGGGACAGTATGGTAATCAATTTTATTAGAATTAGAGGTGTGACCTTGATCCATAAGTGTTTTATTATATTTTTGGTCATGCTTTGGTAAGGGATCCTGATATATTCCCAATTATTTATTTTTAGACTAGCTTGAATGGATTTCGCCTTCAATTTTTATCTCTCCTTTTTCTATCAAATATTAGATGAAATGTTGTAACTGCATAGAAATTTTAGTATCATGTATTTTCACATGATGATAATAAAAAAAAATCATCTTCATGATACCAATCAAGGCATGGATTATTATCATATAAAGGTCTAATTTTTGGGAGAGTTATCATATTACCAGCAATTAACTACTTCAAGACTATCTCAATTGGCACATCAAGACTTGTAAGATGCTGTATACCCATTATAGTCCTTGGCTTCCCTTTTGGTAAATTAATGATAGATATATTTTGATTTTTTATAGTAGGGGAAGATTTTTGTAACATTTTTACATGTTTGGAATCAAGAACTTTGTCCCCAACCACATTTTTATTTTTGTTAAATATCTTGGGCTTACCCAAAGAAGCATTAACTTGATTTTAATTATGTTCATTTTGGGTATACAAATTGATAATCCCCCTTTTGATAAGTTATTTTTCAATTTGGATACCTTTTCCTATAATTTCATCAAATGACCTAGCACATTGTAATTTTAATTGACATTTTAATTCTGGATTAAGATTATCGATGAAGATTTTAGCCAATTTTTTTAGGGATGGTACATTGAAAGTGACTACTTAAGATTCTCCATCACCGTAAGAATGATTCAAAACACTCTTTGTTCCTTTTTTTGGTATTTTAAAGATCAATTTTAGAAATATCATATTCAATGTTAAATTAAAAGTGTCTCATAAATCTCTCTATTAATTTTTCAAATGTGGTAATGGACACTTTATGTAAATGCAAAATTAGCATTTACATTAGGTAGTTTAATTTGGTAATTAGTAGTTATACTATTACCTAAGTTAGAATATATTATTTGGTATGTCATTATTGTGAATAAAAATAACAATATATGGGTATATATTATAGATAATTTGGATTTTTTTTTTCAGTGGTTATAGGGATCAGAGTATCCCCAATTATAGGAAATATATCTCTTATATATTTATGAAGTTTGATTAATAAAACACATTGATCTGATAGACTAAAATTTTATGTGTTGTGCACATTGTTGAGCATTTGGCTCTACCAAATAATGGTATAACTTCATTATCTGGTATCAGAGTTGGTTCCCTAGACCTCTCTATAATTCAAGGTTTGTTCTTCACAAGGACTTTGGAGTGAAAACCATGGCCATTATTTTTACCATTAGAAAGACCTTATTTATTTATGGCAGTGGTAAATATAGTGTAGACCACTATAGGTCAATTAGCATTATAAAAAAAAATTGTACAAAAAGAAAACAATTACATATATATCTATATGTTTTTATATTTTTGATTTTCAGTTTTCTTATCTATAGAAGAAAAACATACAAACATGTCATATAAGGATATGCATGCTTATTCAATATGTAGCTCACCATAGAAGGATGCATACATCTTATGAGGGTTTGATTAAGCATTTGGATTATATTTTTGTCTTTGAATGCTCAACATAACATTATATAAACTTTGTTTGACCGATCTCAATCTCAAGATTCAAACTCCAATGTATTATAGGCATCGATCAATTCACATCATGGGATCTCAACATTTAATTCTATATTAACAAAATCCATTTTGATTACTCAATGATGGTCACTTAACATCCTACCTATGTAAGTATGGAATCCACCTCACTTCTCACATCATCTTGGTGAATCCATGCTGAACATTGCATTCAAATCACCAAATTCATTTCTTCAACTAAACATGTAGTGAGCTCACATAATGATCTTATCTCTTGGTAGGCTCGAGCTTCCTAAACCAAGATTGATTTCTCCATAGAAACAATGGTGTATAAATTTTATCTTAACATTCAATTTCCCTACCTCTACCAAGTGGCATTACATGAGTTTTCTCCATGACATTGTCTAAGTTCCTCATCCATATGATGACAATGATGAATTCCATAGGTTGAGCTCAATACTAAACCCAACATGAATCCATATTCCTCTCAATGGCCACTTATCCTTTGAGTTCCACAAAACACCAAATTTGGCATGTCTCAACTAGGCTATACTTGTAAACTTCCAAATTGATTTAAATTTTTTTAATACTTATGGTTTTCTATGTTCTAAATGGTTTTAGGTTTCATTTAGTTTTTACGTTTTAGTCTTAAGCATATTGAATTTTATTTAGTTTTATTCTTTTTAGATTTTTTTCTTTTGTGTTATGTCTTTATAAGTTTTTATAAAGGTTGTTAGGTTATACATTATGTTTTCTTGTTTAAATCTTTTGTCAAGTGCATTTTGTTTTGTTGTTTAATTTTTTAAGTTTTGTTTAAGATTATTTATTCATTTTTATGAGTTATGTAATGGTATGTTGTTCATATATATTTTTTTAGTCTATTATATTTTTTTAATAAGGTTACACTATAAGTTTTTAATTTTGTTTTCATTGTACTTTCATTATTTGTTATTTTTTATATATAGTTTAGTTTATTTATTAGTCTTTTTGTGTCTTCATTTGTCAATTTCTATTAATTTGTATGTGTGTCAATAATAAAGTCAGTATTTTTTAATTTTATTTACAATAGTCATTTGTCATTTTGAGTATTGAAAATGTATTGTTAATTTTTAGTCAAAAGCCTTCAAATAAGCCTTTAAAGGTATTTTTCAAATAAAACATGCACAATGTCTCTTATGTGTGTGATGTATGATAATCAAATATCTCAATATAAATCTATGTTCAAAAGACATTTTGTAATAATTTCCTCTCCTAGGTAATTTTTACAAATTTAGTATTGGATGCATTTTCGAGTGAACCCAACATCCACATGTCAATCTTATGGGAGGGAAATCTAGTCATGTGTAGTTATCCCTTCTCTCCCTATGTAAACTCTAAGGTAGGGAATGTTAAGGATTAACATTTACATTAGGTAGTTTACTTTGGTAATTAGTAGTTATACTATTACCTAAGTTAGGATATATTGTTCTGTATGTTATTTTTGTGACTAAAAATAATAATATATGGGTAGATATTATATATAATTGTGAAGTTGTTTGTTGAGTCATTATAGTGATTGGAGTATCCTTAATTATAGGAAATATGTCTCCTATATATTTATGGATTTTGATTAATAAAACATGTTTATTTGACCAACTAAAATTTTATGTGTTGTACACATTGTTGAGACTTCAACTCTACCAAATAATGGTATAACTTCATTATACCCGAAGAAGCATTATCCTGATTTTTATTATGTTCATTTTGGGTATACAACTTTATAATCCCCCTTTTGATAAGTGATTTTTCAATTTGGATACCCTTTCCTATAATTTCATCGAATGACTTGGCACAT
>JARHVA010005290.1:347500-387500 GCA_037957365.1 Torreya grandis | reverse complement strand
AAATAAGGCTATCAAAAAAACAAATTACAATTTTTGTAAGTAAGATTATATCCAAATCAAAATTGTAACTATGAGAAGCAAAATAACTAAAATAAATTAATATCATGGATGACAATAAGCAATTTTGTTTAATATAAAAGATCTAATTATTTTGGAAGTGGCAGAGTTTTGTCTTATTCTTGCAAGGTCACAATATTAGTTAGGGGGCAATGAAACCAAAAAAGAAGCCAAAGTTTTAATGCTAATTAACTAAATAAGGTTTTAATGTATATCTTAACTGAAAATCTCTACTAATGAAAGTAAAAGTATAGATGGAAGTCAAAAAATGTGACTACTTATAAGCAATTTTGAAAATAATTAATAAACCTCCAAGTAGGATAACTGTTATCAATTAAGTTTACATGGTCAAGTCAAAATCATGACTGTCAGTTGAAAAAACATAGATACAAAATCCCTAGTTACAAAATAGAATTGTGACTCTCCTAAAACATGACATTTTTGATTTTTTTGAGCCCAATTTATTCTTAACTATTCTCGTAAGCTTATTTTTTCACAACTCACACACACAATGGTTAGTCTAAAGGAGGGATCCCACTATGGTCACAAATGTATGGTTGTAAAATTTCATCAATAGATTTAACTTTATCACAACAAGTTATTAATCCACTCAAATTCTAAAAAACATCAATGAGAGAATGAGGAAGCAATTATAATTTAATCAAGATAATCTTACCATCACCTTGCTTCATTGAGTCTTCCCTCCAAGATCTTCAAATGTTTCTCCAAGGACAATTTTATTATATGATATTGAATTTCAAGATAAGGTGGCTTTAAGACTTCAAAATGGATGCCAAAGGATTGATGGCTTTGGATATAAAAGAAAGATTATAGATGCAATGTGAGAGAGTATGAAGGTTATGTGAGCTTATGTATTTTCAAACTAGTCTAACCAAAGTCCTTTCATGGTTATTTATAGGGGTGGTGGATAGAATAAAAAGGAATTTAGAATTCCTAAGAATCATCTAGATTTAGAGGGTTTTAGAGGAGTGGGCATATTAGAGGAAGTTTCTAGAGTTAGATAACTCTAAAATTCATTAGGTGTTAATGTGAATTATATTGGGGGATTAGATGGGATTAGTAAGAGGGTTAGGTAAGGAATAGGGAGTAGGTTTTTATGAAATCCTATGAATAGGTTAGCAAGTGGATTATGAATGTAAAATTCACAAATATGATGGTTAAGTAGGTGTTAAGTAATAAGTGGGATTTAATTAAAGGATAATTAATTGGATGTGGGAGTTATAATGTTAGTGGATGATAACAATAATAAAGGTGATGTTATAAAATGACTAGGAAGGGGGTTAATTAGTGTATTTGGATGGAATTAGATGGGTTTAAGGATGAAATTTGTAAATCAGAGAAGGTGACTAAATTAGCATGCATATAATTTACATGGCATCATTTCAAGTGAATAAATTAGAGAATCTCATCTTCATGCCTTAGATTTTTTGTATGAATGACATATGGGTGATTTACAACATAACCACCAATATAAACCTTGTATACCCAAACAACTTAACAACAGAGCTAAAGTATATACTTTTCACTTTGGAGACATAGTAATTAAATTATATTATACACATGACAAAGAAGGAAAGTAAGCCCAAACATGTGGGGTCCTTACCTATTCAAAGACAACGTTGGACCAAGTACTTACCAACTAAAAATAAATGGACACATATTCAAAAAAAAAACTAGTGTTTAATTTCTCAAGTACTTTTAATACATTCATTTTCAATCATATTTTTACTTTCTTGTACTACTTTCCATTTATTTTAATTTTTTCTTACATACTTATAATTAGTTTTATATATACTATGGAACTAACATATTTAATAGGTTTATGTTGATGCCTTAATGTGTATCACATCTGCTCAGAGTGTTTAAAGAACATTTATCATTTTATATTTAAAATAATTTAGTGCATGAGTTGTAGGTTATGATAAGCATGCTATCAATGGAATAGAGGCAAAGCAAGTGGACTGTTTCACAATATTTATAAAGTTTGGTGGTTAGGAGCTACTATGGCTAGTTAACCATCTTTACAAAGAGTGACGTAATATGAACTAATATCAGTGCATTATGATCAAATTCTAATCTAAAATGAATATTTACAAGGGAAATTAAGGTAGAGTGATCTGGTTAAAAAGGATCAAAAGGAAGGGTAGGGCAGAAAAGAATCATTGTTGATATTCATACCAAATGTCATGATAGAGTTCAAATATCATCCAAGAATGCACTTAACGAATGTGTAACGTGAAATATCATTAGCTCAAATATTATCACATATTAGGCAAACATATAAGGATTAAGAAAATTGTAAATAAGAACTAAGTTCACTTTAAATATTTACCCTACATGTAAACAACATTGGCCTAATTGCAAGAAGAGTAAAGGAAATGAAATGAGCCTAAGAAATTTCAATCAACCTAACATTGACATAGGTTAATAACTTCATAATCAAAATATACACACTAAGAATTCATAATAACCATTCAAATCTTGTAATAGGAGCAAGCAAGTAGAGAGAAAACATAATAACAAATAACATAAATGAATATGGATAATCTTTGTAAAATTCCTCACTTGTATTAATTGTTCAAAATTTTTTACAATTTTTTGGCTCAAAAATTCTCTCCTCTTTTCAAAAATGGTAATAATCATTTTATATAATGCCCAGGTATTATACTAGTTAGTTATATTTAATTAAAAAATTATGGGTGTCAAGGACAATTGTCCTTTTACAAAGTTCTAGAATACACTAGACTTTTCCCTATGGACTGACCAATAAGCAATGTCATTTATAAGTTGCACATGCCTATATAAATGAGTATTCTATTTTCAAATATTACAATGCTTTTGTAGAATAGAATATCTTAAGTCAACTTGATTTGACTTTGGGGCCTTTGTGCTGATGATGTCCCCTATTGTTGGTGTAGTACCTTCATTATTCTCTAGTGTTATTGATCAATAATCTTCAAATTAAAAATAGGTTCTATGAAGAGCTCATCCTCCTTATTAGCAAGGTATCCAAAGTCCCTATAATTTATTCCCAAGACCTCTTTAATACTCCTAGATTCATTAATATTTTCCTCTATTATTAGGATCATATCCATGAACCTACTCTTGTCTATTCGAGATTTGCCTTGGATTTTTGATCCTCACTTCCGGCATGACTAGGGTGGTTCTATTCTTGAACTCTTCATCTGTGATGTAGAACTGAGTGTAGTTGGTTTAAGGATCATGGTTCCAAGGAAATCCATCATGTCTAGTAGCTCTTTGTCATCCTTAAGGATCTCTTCCAAATAATTAGACCATGTGCTCAAACCTTTGATCTTATCCATAATCAATCCTGTGACTATGTTTAGATGAACTAGGTTGATGGTATTGAATCCAAAGAATTGATCTTCCATCAAGATTTTGATAAAATCCTTCATTTTATCTCTTGAATGTTGCCATCAAGTGATAAAGCCTTTTACTATTATGTCATATTAGTTCATTATATTTTGTCTAGACCTTATTATCTTTAGAGAATTAAACATGTTCTAAAAGGATACACATCCCAATCATACCATCAGGAACTAATAAAATAGGATGCCTCTCTAAATTTTCCTTCTACTTTTGAAGATTCTCCTATTATTATTTCATGCCTTTTAGGGTGGCATACAATTGGGTTGACTATGTTTGGGTCCGTTCAATCACATTTTCATCAAAAATAGGATTGTTTCTTGGTTTCTATCCTCCTAATGGATTTAAGCCAATAAATTGTTTCATTTTTTGAAAAGTGAACTCTTTTCCTATGACCATTACTTTCTTCTCAGTCACCTTATGTATGTTGGTAGTTGTTGGGTATAATTTAACATAAACTGAGGATGCTATTATCCTTGGGTATGGGGTTTCCATATGTGTTTCACTTGTTTCCCCTAGAGCTAACATCCTTTGTTCTTATTCCTTCTGTAGAGCAACTATCTATGGCTTGAGTTCATCATGGATAGTGATGTTGACTAATTTAGTAATGGCCCATGGATGATGAAAAGTAGGAAACTTATGAAACTTGTGATATACAAACCATTCAAGGATAATTTGGCCTTGGATAGGGTTTTCTTTGTTGAAAATGTTGACCTCGCTTAAAGGGTGGGTGAAGGTTAACATGGGCCTCTTACTCTTTGTTAGAACTAATGTCAACTCAACTTTCCTTTATAGGATATTCACTAGAACTAAACCCAAATCCAATTCCTTTCACTTTTCCTTATTTTCCTCCTTATCTTGGGACCAAAGTTCTTCCACCTATACTTCTTCTTCATCAAATTGATAGGCACTAGCTAGTGCTTTGAGGGCATCTTCTATTATTTCTTTGGGTTCTAATGTTATTGTGTCAATTGCTTCAACCTATAATCCTAGTTCCTCAAGTTGGGATAAGGATGATTCTACCTCATAATGTCTCCTTTCCTCTATCCTTTTTCAAACATGTGACATAGGATTAGGCTCTCTTATTGGTGGATATCTTGGAAGAGGTCTAGAAGATGGGACTCCTAGTAAATGGTACTACCTCAGCCCTAACTACCATATGTCATCACTTATTTTTTGTTCCCTTTTCATCCTATATTATTGAGTGATGTTAAATTTATTCAATATTAATAAGACCTTGGTGAAGGAAGAGGCCTTTATGTACATTGGGTCATATAATGTAGGTTGGTGTTCATAATTCATGTTTATCCCTTTAGCCTTTAGATACCCCTTGATCTTTCCAAATGGATCACATTATCTCATCAAACTACAAAATAAAGGAGTTTCTATGTTTGGAGGTTACCTCAAAATTATCCCATTATTTTAATATGGTATTCCTAATGGTTATTAAGAGGGTATGGAAGTGGCCTTTCCTATTAGATCTACACAGACCATCTATGCCATGAAATAGTTAATATGCCACTTCATGTTCTACCAATTTGTTGGGAACATGAATGGGAAATATAAGAGGTTGGCTGAGATTTATTTATATCCTAATTATAATATAATATAGATATATCCAAATGTCTACAATACCTTCAACATATTTCTTGACCATAAGGTTGGCCCTCATCATTGGGTTCCTTGTAATGTCCTCAACTAAGGCTGAGTAAACATAATCATAGATGAATTGAATATGGTCACTGTATTTGAAAATATACAACTTTGAATAATATTGGGAGAATAATTACTTCCCATCAGGAAACCATTCTCTAAGGGTGGGGATCTTGGTAGTGACTAGTAAGGAATTCAAAATGTAAGACATCATATAGAAATTAATATTGGTTTTCTTATTGAATGCAAAGAATTACCTCCTCAAACAAGTGCTAATCATCTATCCTAAAGGGGGAGTGAGTTATTTATCAACCATGAAATACATAAAAGGAACCCATATTTTGTTAACATAGGTGTTGTAGGGGTTCCCACATAATCTGTTCAATAATGTCATAATCAACCTAATCTAAGCCCTAAATTGGTTGATTGGAATGTTGCCACTGAAGTAAGAAAACACTTGGTTTACTGAATATAGCCAAGGAGTAAGTATGGTATTTAGTTAATTCTATTTGGACCATTCATTAATTTTGGTTACATCCACTTGGGGTTTAGGCAATTAATAGTAGTTCTTGAAGGAAATAGGATAAATATATGCAATTTTCCTAAAACTACACTCATGAACTATCATACCTTGATCAATTTTACAATCTTTGAAGATAAGATCAAGAACATCAATGTAGTACAATACCTCTAGTTTGGCTATGGATAAATGGAGACCTATCATTTGAATAGAAACTATGTCATATTAGCTCCTCTTGACCAATGCATTATTCTTGTCTTCTCTTGTGATAGTTGGTAGCTCCTTAATTGTTTAGAAAATCTTGGACCAATAGTATTCCTTGTGTTCAAATATTTGGCATATAATTTTGTGTCCTTAAAAATCCTACCCTCTATATCTAAGGTTAAATAGAGCTTGTATCTTCCCTTGAAGTGACTTTTTGGGTTGCCATGGTCTAAAATAGATCAAATTTATCAATAGTGGATTGTTCTTCAGTTTTGGATTAAATTGCACTTGATTTAATGACAATTCACTTTCTTGGGCTTGATTTGTGATCAATAAAAGGTCAAATTAGGGTTTTTATACAAATGAGGGGTTTTTTATATCTTTAATAACAACAACTATTTACACTTAAGTGAGATTTATGCCTTCAATTTTTATTAGGATCATGTATTTATACTTTTACCTTTTTGAGCCCATGAGATCTTTATATTTGTCACTTTTTACCTATGTGGAATCATCATGGCATCTATGTGTCATTTTCATGATACTTAGCTTGTGAATGTTTAAAAATTGATTGTTACCCTTTCAAAATCTATTTTTAATCACACACCATCAAATTATTTTACATAGATCAAAAATTTTCATTGATCTTGATCCCAAGAGTTAAATGTCATTGGCTACTATTTATACTTATCCCTAAGGTCATGCCACTTGGTAGTATTGTAGCCCTTCTGAGCTTTATTGAAAAGTCTATGTTGATCTCGCACCATTAGATCCTACAAATGCAAATTAACATGTATCATTGATCTTTAAAAGATGATTGGGATTTAATATATACTATCCCCTAAGGTTATGCCACTTGAAAGTCCCATAGGCCTTCTAAGCTCTTTATTCTATCAATTATACTAGTTAGCATGCTCTCACCACATGGTGGTCCTTCATTTTCTCAAAGCTCTATTGAAAATTCTACCCTCATCTCACACCATTTGATCATCATCATCCAAGTGAATATGTATCATCAAATCTCAATTTTATGGGTGGGCCTCCATTGGATATTCATTTTTCTTTGGCTACAACTATGACACTTTTCACCTTCTTGCCATTTTAGGAGTGTCATTAAAATTTTGATTGGCCACACTACATTAGATCAATCCTACTTGAGAAAATGTGTGACATTGATCTTGTAAAGATGCAAACTATTTAATTTAGGCTCAAGTAAATGCATGAGTCTTAGGATAAAATCATAAGACTAAATTCTTTTATTTATGTTAATAAACATGAACATGAGCCTTAGGATCAGGATTTTATGCTATGTTTAGATCATAATAAAAGGGGATCACATTTTATGGGATATAAAGGGGCCAAGCATAATATTTTTAGACTAAGGTTTGGTCATTTTGAAAAATATGACTTGAGCCTTAAGGTAAAAATTAGGCTAAGTATATGGCACTTATAATTATTCCCATGAAAATTTGAATTTTATTAGAAGGGACCTAGGTCAAAACATTCGACTAGGGTTTTAATCATGGTTTAAAATAGATCCAATTAATTTCAAACCAAAGGATAATAAAAGTTCCATTTTTAATATTTAAAGCACCAAACCCTTAGCATGTTCATTCCTTAATAAGATTCCATTAATCCTATAACACAAATAACTAGTTTTAGCAACATTAGAAGGGGTAGAACCATGATCATTTAAAAATATGTCCATTAATCCAAGCAATATTGGTTTTTATAAACAATAGGAAATATTGAAGTTAGGACTCAGAGAACATGTAAAGCTTAAGTCAAAGTCTTGGATTAAATTTTTCATGCAAATAGAGCCTTTTAATCTATGTTCTTAAGCTAGGCTTAAAACATATTAAAGTGACCTCATGAATAATAAGAGACATGGTATAATATTTAAGCCTAGTTCTATGTCTCAATAAAAAGGACCCTTTGCTTAGTTTCCTAGTTTGATCTTACATTATTATATTATGTTTGAGTATACATTCTCTATTATATCATGATCCATGGGGCTAAGTGAGATTAGCTCCTATCTACATTAAGTAGCCCTAAAGTTGTGCCACTTGATAATCCCATAGGATTTTTCTTCTCTACATTATCAATTTCTATCAAGCTAACATACTTCTGCCATATAGTGGCACCTTATTTAGTCTAAGTTCCTTTTGAAAATTCAATGTCCCTCTCCCACCATTGGATTTACTTTATCTAGATGAATGTGTATCATCAAATCTTGATCTGAAGAGTGGGTCACCATTATATTCTCACTATTCTATCAAACACAGTTATGATGCATGTCATCATCATGTTTACTTTGGGTTCCATTGAAACATTGACTTGATATGTACCATTCAATCCATATCACCTGAGCAAACATGGGTTGTTGACCTTGTGGATTAACACAATGTTTAAGTCAAGCTTGAAGACATACAGAACTTAGACTAAGTTTTTGGACCTAGGTTCTATTTGTATTAATAAATACAAATTAAATATTTAGGCCAAAATCTTGGGTTATGTTAAAACATAATAAAATAACCCCGTAAATAATAAATTTATACCTAGCTAAGAAAAAATGGAACCAAGGGAGATTGAGATGTAAAGAGACTAAGTATGAAATTTTAGACTAAGGTTTGGTCATGTTAATAAACACAACTAAACATTAGTGTAAAAATTAAACTAAGTCCATAACATATTTAAAGTGCTCTCACATAAAATATTCTTTCCAATTTTGAATTTGGTCGAAAGGAACCCGTGCTAGGGTATTTTGAGTAAGATTTCTAAGATTACCAAAATGCATTCAATTTGGCTTTTGATAGACCAAAGGCTAGTAAAAGACCAAATTGAGATAAAACCATAAAATTATGAAACTTAAACATTTTATGTTCCATATAAACTCCATTAGACTTGTAACCTAAAATAATAAGATCTATTGTTAGCAAACTTAGACAAGGTTAAATTAGAGCCATGAACAAATAAGCCAACCAAATCATGGTGTGGATGATCTTCAAATACAAATAATGTGAAAATATGCTAGTGACACTTTGATTAAGTGAATTTTCAATTTTAAGGTATAAACTTGCGTAATTTGACACAAAGGCCCCCATTTTTTTAAAAATGGGGGTATGTTGGCCTCAACAAATGGTGATTTCTAGGGAAAACATAACAATATGTTAGAATTCAGAGACTTTGGTTGAGATAAATAACTAGATTACCTATTCCACTTGATTAGTACCATTATCAAGATTAGTTCATGGTTAAAACAAGTTTTATGCCTACAAAATTATGATCAAACGTCAAAACCTAGTCATACTATTTACCATGGGATTTAGGGAACAACTTCCATTTTGCTTGCCTTTAATCATTAGCATTGACTTATAACATGTTTGGATATCCATTAAGAATAATTCTTTAGCTTAGGGAAGGCTTGGGCATTGATCTACTACCAACTAGGCATCCATAGCACTAACATAGATGCATTTGGATCTACTCAAGGTCTACCACTTGGACATACATAACCTTGGTGGAGATTACCAAAATAACCTTTACTTGTAAAGCTTTTGATTTTGCAATAAGCTTTTATTTTGTATTTTTTAGATCATTTTAGCTTTCTAGCAAAGGTTAAGAACTAGGTTAGCCAATTTTAGGGATTTGGTCAAATGTTTTATCTTCATACAATCATTTATGGTTGCAACATTTGTCCTCGACAAGGATGTTTGTTAAGTACAAGCATAACTATGTCCTAATAATTTAAGATTTCATCCCATATGTGTAAACCTTCTTAAAACCAATCTTAGATCAAAACAAGGTTTAAAACCTTATGAAACAACCAACCTATCCATTAATCCTTATTAGTCTCTCTAAACTATAACATCAAGCTCATATTTCAAATCCATGGTCATTATACACTTAAGATTCATACCTGCATTTCTAAACTATGGAGTTCTTGAATAATTATGTGAACTTAGAGCTAAGGGTTATCTAAAAGGACTTATTACCAATAAGGAATAGAGCATAAAAAGCACACAAAAAAAATCAACAAATAAAAAATCAAATGAAAAGTAAACAACTATATATAAACATATGTAGAAATAAGGGATAGGAAGGAAAGAATAAAAAGAAACTAATTAGCATATATACGTTAACTCTAACTAGTCTTACAGTCTTTCCATGAAAACTATAGGTGGGACAATAAAGAAGTAGTGATTAAAGTATTTCCCATTGGTGGGTAGTGTGAACTATGTTCCCTATAAGTCTTTTAGCTTAAATATGTTTCCAAGTATCTCAACTATCTGGTAGGGACCTATCCATAAAAGTGTGAACTTCCCATGTTTATCATTACATTTAGATGCCTTATCCCAAAGAAGAACTAAGTATCCTTGATTTAACACCTTTATTTTTTAAATCTTAAAAAACCACCTCTTGATTATGGTTTGGTGTCTTCTAAAATTGGAAAAAGCCTCTTCTCTCACATCTACCATCTGTATGATGTCCAAAAACCTTGAATTTATAAATTCTTGGTCTTCCTCCATATATTCTTGCATGAACTTGTATGTTGGAAACTTGAGGATGATGGGGAAGGCCATATACTAGTAATAAGGGTGATGCTTTAAGGGCTTGTTTAATTCTCATTTTATCTACCCAAAGGGCATAATTAAGCAACTTATGCCATGTTCTAGGTTTATTAGTTGTAAACTTTTTTATAGCCTTCATCAAGTTCTTATTTGTTGATTCATATTCTCCATTACATTGAAGATAATGTTTTTATGAGAACTTAAGGATGATTTTTTTATAATATGCCCATTATATCATTTATATGGATATAAAAGAAAATCCATTATCACAAACCAGAGATATAGGTGTTCTAAATCTAGTGCATATATTTTCTTTCAAAAAATTTGATCACTTCTTTAGTTCTGCACTACTTGGTCACCACTACTTCATTCCATCTTGTGTATTATTTGTTGTTAATTAGAACATAATTTTTACCATCTCATGATTTGGGTTTGATGACCCCAATAAATTCTATCCCCCACTGGGTAAAAGGTTTATCCACCATAACTAGTTTTAATAGCATGGCTACCTTGGGCTCCTTAGTGCTAAAGAGTTGACATGAATGGCACTCTCTTACATGATTATGATAATTCTTGAATATTTTGTGCCAATAGTAGTCATACCTCAATATTTTTTTGGTTGTAGTTCTTCTTGATGGATGTCCACTTCCTAGCTTCTCATGAAAAGTGCTCATGATCTCAGTTGGCTCTTCCTTGGATACACACCTTATGTAAATGCCTTCAAAGTTTTTTCTATATAACACTCCATCTTTGATTAGGTAATGGGATACCTTGAGTCTTAAATATCTTTTTTTCTCTTTACTTAACCCTATAGGATAAATGGCATTGATTATTAAGTGGACAATGAGATTATTTCAATCATTAGGTCTAAAACTTTGTTGCTCTACCTACATAACACTTAGTTTGGGGCTAGTATTGGAAATCAATTGAATTAAACCCTAAAACCTTACCAATTTATCATTATTCATATCAATTTCATATTCTTGGAGCATATAAATCCACTTACCTCTCCTTTCTCCTAGTTCATTTTGACTTAGCATCAGCTTGGTGGTAGGGTCTAGTAAGATTACATGTACCTTATTCCTAAAGGATATAATGCCTAATTTTTTTTACTACCTTGACCAAAGAAAATGCTTAATTATTAATAAAATATTAGTTTAACTTTTAATTTTTAAGGTTAGTTCTCATAGAAGCTATTGGATGGTCATACCCATCCATTTTCTAAGTTAAAATTTTAGCTATTGTATGATATGAAGCAAAGGAATAAAGATAAAAATCCTTGGTAAAGTCTAAACTTATCATTATAGGGGTTTATCCAATGGCCTCTTTGATTTCTTTGAAAGAGTTCTTTTTCTCTTCATTCCAAGTGATCTTAGCCTCTTTCTTCAACATGTCATTCAAATTTTTCACTATCTCTGCAAAACCAAAAATAAACTTTCTTACAAAATTCATTTTACCAAAGAATGACTTTAATTCCTTCCTACTATTATGGGGATCTATATTAGATATTTAATTTACTCTTTTAGGGTCTATATAGATTCCTTCCTTAGTGATAACCTATTCTAATAGTTTTCCCTCAAAATAATTTTCTCTGGGTTAAGAGAAATCCCATACCTTTTACATCTTTCAAATACCTATTATAGGTACATAATATGATCCTCCCTATTCTTAGAATAGACAGTCAGATCATTCCATGTATATAATAATGTCAATTACCTACAAGACCTTAGAAAGCATGATCCATATCCCTGTGTAATGTTTCACCTGCATTTGTCAATCCAAATGGCATTCTTTCATAGGCAAATGTGCCCCACTTGGCAGTAAAAGTAGTTTTCATCATGTCTTCTTGATTCACCACACCTAGTTATACCCTAAAAAACCATAAAGAAATAACATCATGGAAGAACCAAAAATTATTTATATTACTTAATCAAGAAAAGGTAGGGGGTAATTATCTTTCGTAGGTGCTCTATTTAGGTTTCTAAAATCAATGCATAGTCTGATTTCACCATTCTTCTTCCTAACTGAGACTAAATTAGCAACACAAGTGGAATACCTAATGGGAAACACAATCTTGGAATCTAAAAGCTTCTTGAACTCTATGTATATTAGTGGTTCTAAGACTAGATTGATAGGCCTTTACTTTTATCTAAAATGTTTGTAGTTTTCTTTTAAAGGTATGGTATGAGTTATGACTTTTGGATCAAAGATCTTTAGGTCATCATAGGACCATGTTATGATATCTTTATATTTGGTTAAAATTTATTTGGATATTTTATTTTCTATAATTGTACATGTTGTACCAATATTAACCATCTAAGATTGACCTTGGAATCCAAGATCAATTGCATTATAATCCTTCCCACTTAATTTGTAAATCTTGGTATCCTCAGCTAGTCTATTAGAATTAAAGAGTCTCTCTAAGGTTTTCATGCCTTTGGGGATCTTATTTTCTTTCAACTAAATGAACTTGTCATCAAGTTTGCTTTTAACGTTCTCATCATCAAAGATATAGGTTTCATCAATAATGTGACCCTCAAACACTCTTGAACTAGTCAGGAAGTCTATGATCTATTGATCATCATTAAATACCTATAAGTGGTTGACATTATATAGCACTGAAGGACATGTGATTAAATCAATTATAATTACTTTTAACTTGGAACATTGATTAGGCATAAGGTTGGCTACAGATAAAGAAAGTTCATCAATAACTTTCTTTTCTTCCCTGGGGATTGACACAATGTTAAAATCATCATAACATTCAATTAAGTCATGTACTCTAAATTTATATTTCTTGAGATAGGATAATTTTCATTGATATTTACTCTTAACCTGATTGACCACTAGTTTAGAATCACCAAAAACTAATAGTTCCTTATCCTCATGCTTGATTGTAAATTGTAATCCAAGAATTAATGCTTCATACTCAACTAAATTATTACTGCATGGGAAATAAAGTTTATAAGAGGCATTATATTCTTTCCCAATGGTATTGATTAACACCACTCCTACTATAGAACCTGATTGCATCTAGCACCATCAAAATAAATTTTCAATAATCTAAGAAAATCATGAGAAGTTTTATAATTACATATCTTTGTGGTGTCAAGAGTGTAAACACCAAAATTTGAGTTAACCATGTTGAAACTTTCATTGATTGAATTATAATTAGTGATCATATGCTTCATTTTAGGTTCCCTTTCTAACCTAATTTGGTTAGGGAATCCCTTCCAAGGTAACCACATGTGAAAATAATCTATTGATATATAACCATTTGAGCTCTTAGTCTAGTCTCTACTCAATAACATCCCATAAGCATCAGGGATGTCCACCACTTAGATATCAATGAACTATTATATACTTGGCTCTGAGGCAATCTGCATGTGTAAATTCAATAATTGACCAATCAATTTAACTCTTAAATTATTTAATTGAGTTACAACTGTATCATATTTAATGGGAGTCAAAACTAGTTATTCAAAAATACCCTTAGGCACAATATTTGCAGATGCACCAAAATATAATAAACAATTATGAAAATTATTACCAAAAATGTCAATTGTAAGTAAGAAAGGAAGAAAATTTTCATTAATTTTGTGTATTTCAATTTTAGCATGTGCAAACTTTGGAGACCTACCAGGGTTTTTAGATAAAGATTCTAACAATAGATCCCTTTGTTTAATAATCTATGTCAACTCAAGTAGGGTAATGTTATCCTTGATCTTATTCATGCCCTCTACTATTTTATACCTAGTCCTATTATAATAATTATATGTATCATCATTGGGTTTAGAAGTACTTCCCTTAGGAGGCTCTAGATTTTTGTCCAAGGTAGTATCAGGAGGAGTTTCAAAGTTATTTTGAGGGTTTTAAGTCGTTAATGGTTACTTCTACTCTTATTTTTTTAGAGGGTAATTATTCTTAAAAATTTGATAAAAATCATGAATCTCTTCAGGAATATCTTCATCCTCATTTTCCTCTTGGAAAGGGAACTCAAATGTCTCCACCATGAGAGTTGAATCAGCAGACCTTGATGACCTTAAAGAACTCGATATACCTGTGACATAATCCTTATTAGGGATAATTTCAAAAGTATTTAATTCTTCTTGGAAGGCTTAAAATGCATTAAAAAATTCAACACAATCTATTTCTCCATGTTTATAAGTATAATGAACTCTACAATAGTTAAGTCAAGCAACGTCAATAAGATTTATATCATGCACATTCTTGGTATAAGATGGCTCATTATTCTTCTTATTATGGTAAATATCATTCTAAAATATATTAGTGGGCCTATTGAACCTTTGAAAATAGTAATTCCTATCAAAACCCTCTCCAGTATTTCTTACTTGATTTTGCAACTAAAGGAAGTCAGTGCTAATATTTTGAACCATCTTGAGGATAGAGCCACTCTCATTCTTTGGGGCCTCAAAATTATAAAATTGAGTATTAACATTAGCTATAGGCATTAAATCTTTCTGATCTTGAAGATGGGATACATTGGCAACATTATTTAGGAACCCCAGGTTTTGAGTAGGATGAGCTTGTCTCAAAGGTAGTCAGTTCAAGACTAGCAGTTGGTTCAAGGCAAGCATATTTTTTTTAGCATTGGTAATAACATTCAAATTGGGAAAATTTCAATTGGAATTCAGAATGGAGTATGACAATTATCCTTAGGGTTTCATCTGGTCATTAATAATCATAGCCTTAGCATAAGCTAAAGTTAATATGTTCATGGGTCCAACATCTCTCTTTATAGATACAAAAGTCATAGGATCTAAGGCATCCTTATATATTTCCAAGGCTAAATCCTCATCATGTCTATAAGGAGTTATGGTCCCATTGAATATTTTATAAAACCTAGCATTAAGGTCTCTTATGGGATCATTTGCATCCCTTTTCACTATGGTGAATTACTGGTACAACACATAAGGACTAATGATTTTACCAAACTGGTCAATAAAGACATTATTAAAATCAACCCAACTAGTGACATAATTTTTAGGGAGGTTTAGAAACCATTCATATGTAGCATATTTAAAATTGAAAGGAAATAGTCTACATGATACATCTTCATGAGTCACATTTAGCAATCTTAATTCAACTTTGAAACTCTTAATATGTCTCTTAGTAGTTATAATTCCACTAGGACTAAATATTGGCAAATACATTTTGGGATTATGATTTAGGTCATGTACCAAACCTAGCACATTGATCAAATAACCACCTATCCAATCCATACCTTGGTATTGAACACAAGATCACTTTAAACTGGTAAATATGGCAAAGACTTTGAAAGTTTGCACTTACCTTTTGTCTTGCCTAATTCTCCTATGAACTTCTAATGTAAGTAGAGGTTCTCTAGTCTCTAAACATTTCCTTATCATGATTCTTGGTGATTATAGCTTGAGGAATTTGAATCCTATTTGAAATATAATGCATTAGTCTTATCTTTGCAAGAAATAATGATTATACTTGTACACTAAGTAGATTTTGCAAAGATTAATATAAAAGACAACAATATTTAACTAAGTTAGCTCAAATATGTATCCAAATACATAATTATGATTGATATTTACATGTTTAAGCTCAAATTAACTCAAATTAGTGAAGTATCTATGAATATTTGATCAAAACATCAATTACTAATCTCAAACCTATTGAATTGACAAAGCTTAAGCCATCTTTACCATAATTAAGCATATACCTTCAAAGAATGTTGATCTTTGTCTAAATGAAGCACAAATATGGATCAAAGACCATAAAGATCAATGATATTTACACAATTGAACAAATATTGACACAATTATGCAAAGGTTACACCAATATTTGAACATAATTCACAAAACAATGAGCAAAGATACTTTAAATCTACAAAGATCTAACATGTCCCTCCTTATAACACCAACAAATCTCCACCTATTGATGCCTTAATGTGTATCATAGGTGCTTAGAGTGTTTAAATAACACTTCTCATTTTAAAATTCAAATAATTCATCACATGAGTTATAGTTTGTGATAATCATATTAATTATCGATGGAATAGAGGCAAAGCAAGTGGACTATTTCACAATATTTATAAAGTTTGGTGGTTTGGAGCCACTATGGCCATCTAGATATCTTTACAAAGAGTAAATGAATTTGAGATAATATTAGTGAATTATGATCAAATTATAATCTAAAGACTAATCTAAAATGAATATTTACAATAGAAATTAAGCTAGAGTGATCTGGTTAAAAAGGAGCAAAAGAAAAGGTAGGGTAGAAATAATTATTATTGATCTTCATCCCAAAATTCATGATAGAGTTAAAATATCATCCAATAATGCACTTAACCAGAGTGTAACATGAAATATCATGAACTCAAATCTATCACACATTAGGCAAACATCTAAGGAATGAGAAAATTTCAAATAAGAATAAAGTTCACTTCAAATATTTAACCTGCAATCAAACAACATTAGCCCAAATGCAAGAAGAGTAAAGGAAATGAAATGAACCTAAGAAATTTCAATCAACCTAGCATTGGCACAAGTTAACAACTATGAAATTAAAATATGCACACTAAAAATTCATAATAACCATTCAAATCTATAAATAAGAGCAAACAAGTGAGAGAGAAAACATAATAACAAATGACACAAATGAATATGGACAATATTTTCATAATTCTTCATTTGTATTAAATGCTCAAAAATTTACGCAAGTTTTTGGCTAAAAAACTCCCTCCCTTTTTTACAAATGGTAATACTCCTTTTATATAATTCCAAGGTAGTATACTGGTTAGTCATATCTAATTACAAAATTATGGGTGTCAAGGATAGTTGTCCTTTTACAAAGTTATCAAATACACTAAATGTTTCACTATGGATTGACCTATAGGCAATGTGATTTATAATTTGCACATGCCTATGTAAAATAATACTCTATTTTCAATTATTACAATTCTTTTGTAGAATAAAATATCTTAAGTCAACTTTCTTGACTTTGGGGCCTTTGTGTTGATGTAGTCCCTTATTGTTGTTGTATTAACTTCATTAATCTCTAGTGTTGTTCATAAATCAACTTCAAATCAATAATAGGTTCCATGAAGATCTCATCTTCCTAATTAACCATGTTTCCAAAGTCCCTATCATTTATTCGCAATGCCTATTTAATGCTCCTATATTCAATAATCATTTCCTCTACTGTTAGGATCATATCCATGACCTTATTATTGTTTGTTCCATTTTTTACTTGGATTTTTCTCCTCACTTCCTACATGACCAGGGTGGTTTTGCGCTTTAACTCTTCATCTGTGATGAGGCTTATGGAGTTGAGTGTAGTTGGTCTAAGGATCATGGTTCTAAGGAAATGTTTCATCCTATCTAGAAGTTCTTTATCATCCTTAAGGATCCTTCCAAATACTTGGACCATGTGCTCAAACCTTTGATATTGTCCACAATCAATCCCATGATTGTGTTTATATCAACTAGGCTGATGGTCTTGAATCTAGGGATTTTATCTTCCATCAAGATTTTGATCAAATCTTTCATCTTATCTCTTGAATATTACCATTATGTGATTAAGCCTTTGTTGTTGCATCTTATTGGTTCAATATATTTTTTTGGACCTTATTATCTTCAAAGAATTAAACATGTTATAAAAGGATGCTTCAAACATATCAATCATAACATTACTAACTGATAAAATAGCCTACCTCTCTAAAATTTTATTTTACTTTTACAAATTCTCTTGTTGTTGTTGCATGCCTTTGAGGACATCTTATATCTAGGTTGACTGTGTTTGGGCCAATTCAATCACATTTTACTCAAAAATAGGATTCTCTCCTAGTTTCTATCCTCCTACTAGAGTCAAGCCAATAAATGGTTCCACTTTTCAAAAAGTGAACTCTTTTCCTATGACCATGGTTTTTTTATTGGTCACCCTCCATAGGATGGTAGTTATTAGTTCAAATTTGAAACCAACTAAGGATTATATTATCCTTTGGGTTGGGGTTTCCATATGTGTTTCACTTGGCTCCACTAAATCTAACATCCTTTGTTCTTCTTCCTTATGTAGAACAACTATTTATGGCTTGAGTTCATCATGGATAGTGATGTTGACTAATTTAGTAATGGCCCATAGATGATGTAGAGTAAGAACCTTCTACAAATTGTGATATACAAATAATTTAGGGATAATTTGGCCTTAGAAATGGTTATCCTCATTGAAAATGTTGACCTCACTCAAAGGTTGAGTGAAGGTCAACTTAGGCCTCCTCCTCTTTACTAGAACTAATGTCAGCTCAGCTTTCCTCTTTGGGATATTCACTAGAACTAAACCCAAAGCCAATTCCTTCCCATCTTCCTTCTTTACCTCCTCAACTTGGGACTAAGGTTATTCAACCTATGCTTCTTCCTCATTAGATTGATATGTACTAGCTAGTGCCTTAGGGCATCTTTCATTGTATCTTTAAGATCTAATGTTATTATGTCAATTGCTTCAACTTATGATCCTAATTTCTTAGGCTAGGCTAAGGATGATGATACCTCATAAGGTCTCATTTCTTCTATCCTTGGTGCAACCTGTGACTTGAGATTAGGTTCTAATATTGGTGGCTATATTAGAGGAGGTCTAAAAGATGGTCATCCTAGTAAATGGTACTACCTCAACCATAGCTACCATATGTCATCACTTCCTTTCTATTCCCTTTTTATCTTACATTTTGGAGTGATGTTGAATTTATTAAATCTTGTCAAGACCTTGATGAAGGAAGAGGCCTTTGTGTACATTGGGTCATAGACTCTGGGTTAGTGTTCATAAGTATTGTTTATCCCTTTGGCCTTTATATGCCCCTTCATCTTTCTAGATGGATCCCACTATCTTAGCTCATCAACTTGCAAACTAAAGGAGGTTTTGTGTTTGGAGGCTACCTTGACATTTTCCCATTGTTTGAATATGGTCCTCCTAATGGTTATTAAGAGGGTGTGTAAGGGGTCTTTCCTCTTAAATTTTTATAGACCATATATGCTATATAATAGTTGATATGTCACTTCATGTTTTTCCAATTTTTTGGGAACATGAATGGGAAATCTAAGAGTTTGGTCTAGAGTTCCTTCTATCCTGATTATAGTGTAATCTAGATATAACCAATTGTATCTAATGGATTCAACATATTTCTTGATTAGAGGGCTAACCCTCATTATTGGGTTCCCTATAATAGCCTCAATTAATGCTAGGTAAACATAATCAAAGATGAATTGAATATGGCCCCTATATTTAAAAATATACAACTTTAAATAATAATAGGAGACTATTTGATTCCCATTAGGTGACCATTCTCTAAGGGTGGGGATCTTGGTAGTGGCCACAAAGGAATCTAAAAATTAAGACATCATATTAAAACTATTTTTAGTTTTATTCTTGATTGTAAATAATTACCTCCTCAAGTAAGTACTAATCATCTCTCCTAAAGGTGGAGTGAGTTCTTTCTTGACCATGAAATACACAAAAGGGACCTAGAGTTTTTCAACATAGGTTGTGGAGGGGTTCCCATATAATCTATTCATTAATGTCATAATTATCCTAATTTTGGCCCTAAATTAGTTGATTGGAATGTTGCCACTGAAGTTAGAGAATACTTAGTTTCCTAAATATAGCCAAGGAGTAAGGATGGTCTTCAGGTCATTCTATTTGGATAATTAATTGATTGTGGTTACATCCATTTGGGTTTTGGAAAATTTATAGTAGTTCTCAAAGATAAGAGGAGAAATATATTCAATTTTCCTAAAACTATGCTTATGAACTATCATACCTTGATCAATTTTATAGTCTTTGAAGATAGGAGTAAGAACATCAATGTAATGTAGTTCCTCTGATCTAGATATGATGAAATGGAGACCTATCATCTAAATATCCACCATGTCATAATACCTCCTCTTTATTAATGTGTTCCTCTCATCTTCTCTTGTAATGGTTGGTAGTTCCTTAATTGTTGAGAAAATCTTGGACCAATTATTGTCTCCCATGTTCAAAGCTATGACATCAAATTTTTTATCCTTAAAAATCCTACCCTTTGTATCTAAGGTAAAATATATATGTGTATCTTCCCTTGAAGTTTCTTTTTAGGTCACCATGGTTTGAAATAGATCAAATTTATCACTAGTGGACTTCTCTTTAGCTTTGAATAAATTTGCACTTGCTTCGATGACAATTCACTTTTTTGAGCTTGATTTGTGATCAATACTTGGTCAAATTAGGGTTTTTATAGATGCTAGGGATTTTTTACATCTTTAATAATAGTGGTTATTTTAATTTTAGTAAGCTTCATGCCTTATATTTTTATTTAGATCATGTATTTATACCTTCACCTTTTTAAGCCCACAAGATCTTTAGATTTGTTGTTTTTTGTCTATGTGGCATCATCATGATATATATTTGGAACTTTCATGGTAATTAGCTTGTTAATGTTTAAAAACTAACCACTTCCCTTTGAAAAAATATTTTTAATCTTGCATCATTAGATTCTTTTTCACATATCAACATTTTTAGTCAATTTTAATCTTGAAAGTTGAATACCATTAGCCACTATTTTTACTTGGCCCCAAGGTCATGCCACTTGGTAGTCTCATTGGTTTTCTAAGATTAATTGAAAATTCTACATTGATATTGGACCATTAGATCTTTTATGTGTGAATTAATTCATACCTTTTATCTTTAAAATATTCTTTGGCTTTAATGTGTACTAGGCCCCAAGGTTGTGCCACTTGGAAATCCCGTGAGCCTTCAGATCTCTATATTTTTTTAGTTCTACTAGTTAACATGCTCTTACCATATGGAAATCCTATATTTTCTTAAATCTCCATTGAAAATTACACCCTCATCTTAAACCATTTTATCGTCATCATCCAAGTGAATGTGCATCATCGAATCTCTATCCGAGGGGTGGACCTCCATTAGTTATTCATTGTTCCTTAGCTAAAACTATGACAATTATCACCTTCTCACCATCTCAGGGGCATCACTAAAATTTTTGATAGCCACACTCCATTATATCAATCCTACCCAAACAAATGTGTGTCATTAATCCTATGAAAATACAAATTATTTAAGTTAGGCTCAAGTAAATGCATAGGTCTTAGGATAAAATCTTAAGACTAAGGTCTTTTATTTATGTTAATAAACATGAAAACGAACCTTAAGATCAAGATTTTATGCTAAGTTTAGAGAATATTAAAAGGGGACCACATATTTATGGGATATAAATGAACCAAACATAATATTTTTAGACTAATGTTTGGTTATTTTAAAAAACATGACTTAAGCCTTAGGTTAAAAATTAGGCTAAGTATATGGCACTTATAATTATTCCCATGCAAATTTAAATTTAATTAGAAAGGACCTAGGTCAAAACATTAGACTAGGGTTTTAATGATGGTTTAAAATAGACCTAATTAATTTCATACCAAAGGTTAATAAAAGGTCCGTTTTAAAATTTGAATCACCAAACCCTAAGCATGTTCATTCCTAAATGAGATTCCATTGATCTTGTAATACAAGCAACTAGTTTTAGCAAAATTAGAAGGGGTAAAACCATGATCATCTAAAAATATGTCCATTAATCCAAGTGAGATTGGTTCCTAAAAACAATAAGAAATATTGAAGTTAGGTATTAAGGAACATGTAAATATTAAGTCAATCTTAGATTAAAGTTTTCATGTAAATAAATCCTTTTAATATAAGGTCTTGAGCTAGGCTTAAAACATATTAAAATGACCTTGTGAATAATAAGAGACATGGTATAATTTTTAAGCCTAGGTCTATGTCTCAATAAAATGGACCCTATGATTTATTTCCATGTTTGATCCCATTCCATTATATCCTATTTTAATAAGCATGCTCCATTAGATTAGTATTTATGGGGTCGAGAAAGATTGGCTCTTATTTGTATTAAGCCCTAAGATCATGCCATTTAGCAATCTCATAAGATTTATATACTCTACATTGTCAATTTTTATTAGGCTAATGTACTTTTGACATGTATCAACACCTTATTTGGTCTGAGTTCCTTTTGAAAAGTCAATGTCCCTCTCATATTGTTAGATTTACATTATCTAGATGAACATGTATTATTAGATCTTGATCTGAGGGGTGGCCCACCATTAACTACTCATTATTCTACCAAACATGGTTACAATGCATGTCATCACCATGCTTTCTTTGGGTTCCATTAAAACCTTAAATTAATATGCACCATTTAATCCATCTCACCCAAGCAAACATAGGTTGTTGATCCTGTGGATGAACACAGTATTTAAATCAGGCTTGAGGACATATAAAACTTAGACTAAGGTTTTGGACTAAGACTTTATTGATATTAATAAATACAAATTAAATATTTTGGCCAAAGTCTTGAGCTATGTTAAAACATAATAAAATTACCCCATAAATAATAAAGTTAGACCATGCTAAGAAAAAAAAAAACAAAAGGAGCTTAGGACATAAAGGGACTAAGTATGAAATTTTAGACTAAGGTTTGGTCATGTTAATAAACATGACTAAACCTTAGTGTAAAAATTAAACTAAGTCAATAACATATTTAAAGTACTCCCACATAAAATATTCTCACCAATGTTTAATTTGGTTTAAAGGAACATATGCTAAGGTATTTCGAGAAAGGGTTTCAGGATTATCAAATTGCATTCAATTTGGCTTTTGACAGACTAAAAGCTAGTAAAAGACCAAATTGAGATAAAACCATAAATTTATGAAACTTAGACATTATCTATCCCAGATGAACTCCATTAGACCTGTAACCTAAAATAAGATCCATTGTTAGCAAACTTAGACAAGGTTAAATTAAATCCATGAACAAATAAGCCAACAAAATTATGGTGTGGATGATCTTCAAATACAAATAATGTGCAAACATGCTAGTGACACTCTAATCAAGTGAATTTTCAATTTTAAGGTAGAAACTTGTAAAATTTGACATAAAGGTCCCCATTTTTCACAAATGGGGATATGTTGACTTCAATAGTTTACTTAATATTTTTTTATATACAAAATTTCATTAGCTTCAATTATTTACACACCTCTAGGTCATTTACACATCAGCTTTAATTCTTATCATGGATCTTTTGATATTTTGTCTTTACTTGATTTTTAGTTTGTGAGTTTAAATTATAAGATCATGGATAAGACCTAGCCTCTCCTCATAAGCATCCATATTTCCACACATTTTGTGTTCCTTGATTTTCCATTCATGTATCTTAATAGATCCATTAAATACACCTCATGGATTCCCAGTTTATTAGTTTCATTGTAAAACCTTGGCAAGGACCAGACCTTCTTTAAAAATTATCTTTTCATATATTACCTTTGTTCTCAACTTTATCCAGGTGTATTCCCCAAAATATAATCCAATGATAGAGAATATTATTTTCTTACATTATTAATCAATTATATTCTTCTATGGAAACACTTTAAACATATTATCGTCATGTATTTGTTCACATATACCATTTCTTACAATAATGATTGATACCTACTTGTCATTGTACCATATTTATTACAATTTATTTTGTGCTTGTGGTAACCCAATCATTCTATTCTCATTTCCATCATCCTTATATTTAATTATCCCATTTGGGCACACCAAGGTCATTGATGCTCATTTCCATGGTTAGGTCAAGTTTTTTAGTGTCATTGATGTCAAAAAAATCTTAGCCTTGCCAACTTGATTGGAGTGTCTTATTTTTGGTAAATATTATGTTTTCACTTTGGCGTTATCATATCTCCCCCAACACCAATTTCATTTTCCCCATTGATAGGATATTTTCTTTATAAAAATTTTCCCAATTTTTGTATTCCCTATTCCTCATCTCTTATTGACATGTTCAAAATCTTGTAATTTTAGTCTATCTATCATTAGAATAAAAGTTGTATATTTAAGTTATTGTAAGAAAATATATTGGATTTTACCTTATCTTTCTTGGATCTCACATAGTTATGCCTGAAACACTAAGATTTATCTCATTATTTATTATATGTTCCCATCTTTGACTGAGTATAATTTGTTACTTCTCTTTCATAAATGTTTTTTTCACTTGTTTCTTCTCTTTTTCCATCTTTGATTTAGTATGAATTGTTACTTCTCTTTCATATATTTTGTTTGCAATAGTTTATTCATGGTCTTCCATGTTTGATTGAGTATTGATTGTTACTTCTCTTCCATTGATGTTTATTACATTATTATATTTCCTAAATCCTTTAGTTTGATTTGGATTGTTACTTTTCTTATTTTATATGCATTTTTTTGGTTTTTGGTCATTTAGGAGACTTGGATTTTTGGGTACCTAATTCTCACTTTCTTATTCATTCTCTTTGGACTTTTAGTCCTAACCTAACCTTTGTCAACCGAGCTTACTAATTTCCCAATTTCTTAAATTTGATAAATGAGTTTTTAATTTACTTTGTCCTCATGCATTTTTTAGTTTTACTTTCTATCCTTATATCCCTAGGGTTTATCCAATGCAATTATTGTGCCCTCCATAATCAAGACTATAAATATAGCATATTACCATTCAATGATAAAGGTAATTCAAGGTATGTATATGGTACTTTTAATAATTTCATTTATTTTCACTTAATTTTTGCTATCTAGTACATTTTTGTTATCTTGGTTATTATGTTCCTGTGTTCTTTCCTAAATCACCAACCCATGTTACACTCTAGTGGCACATGATGAGTTTTAAATGGGGCATATGTATATACATAATATTTTTAAAATTTCACATTTAATGATGCTTTCTCTATTATAGTAACATATCAAGTTTTAATCTATGTGAGAGAAACCCTTAAAATATGCATTGGTAAATGACTAGGTAGAATTATAGTGCTTTTTGATATACATTATTTATTATTTATCATTCCCATATCCATTCTATATTCCCAAAATTTTATACCCTAAGCTATCTCCTTCAATATTTTATCTTCTTAAATATACCAAGACCTATATTTTTCAACTATGTCATGCTGTTAAATGTATTTATAATCATTATCTACCCCATCCCAACTAAATCAATCAAATTGATGTAGTTTTGAACATTTAGACACATGCTTTGTAACTAAGTCAGCATGGTTGACCTAGCTAGAGGCTAGTGCTAGTTTAAGACTAAGTGAAGATAGGTAATATCGTCAATTAAATTTGCATGAGGGATTAGAGTCACTCATCATTATAAATCAAATCCACCATTTCAATCCAATGGGGGGGAAATTCATTTTCAATTGTTATAGGTTGAAATTATGTCGTAAGTCTATAGTTGAAGGAGTTATTGCTTAAACACTATCTTAGAGGGTTAAGATTGTATTTTAGAATCATGGATGCAATAAGAGTCCTTTCAGCCTATAGCCTTATTTATCCATTAATATCCTTACAACCATAATAATTTCTCATAATGCACCATTAGCCAAGGGGGATATTGAGGCTTGTTAGGTATTGTTCAAGGTAATTATTTTCTTAACCCCAAATATATTCTTTTTTATTAATAAAAGTTTCACAATCACTTGACTAATGAATGTATGTCTCCTTATTTTAATTCTCTCTAAACTTAAAATTAGTGTGGCCATAGGATTATTCAAACTTTCTATGTATACACCTTAGGTAGCCTATGACCCCAATTTCCTACCATGGTTTCTTGCTTATTTTAAATATGTTTCTAACCCATCCCTTTACTTACATTTATTGATTTTGATATTTGATTATTTTATAATTAGAGACCTATTTAGTTCTATTACATTATTTTTATCATCTAGAGGATGTGAAACCCTTTCTCTTTACATTGTGTTTTAGGTGTTCCTCTTGTTAGGTTTAGAGGATATATTGGTCAAATCCTTATTTTATTTATTATCATTGGGATATATTTTATATACTTTATCTGAGTATATATCTTTAGATATGATAGTTTTAGGTCAAATCCTAGCTCATTTCATACACATACTAAAAATTTTCATGTGTTCCATTAACATTTAACCTAAAATTTTGCCTAATTCAGATCCATTAATGTCTACATAACTTCATACAATCTCCATGTTTTGTATCTCTATTTACATCTCATGTGTGTCTTGTAGAAAACAATTGTCTCCTCATAATTCATAAAACTATCAAATTTATGCATTGACATCTTAAATTTTATTTCCATCAATATCCTCTTCATGATTTTTACCCATGCATTTTTACACCTCCACATCTAATACAAATTAGTCATATCAATTGCATTATGTAGTGTAAGCAATTTTCCTTTACATTTTATTTCACCCACATGTCTAATAATAGTTATTTTCTACGCATATTTAGGAAATAATTATTGTAAAAAATGATTTACTTTACTTATTATAGTGTTTGATTAAGTTTTCTTATTGTATTTTAATAATTGTGAATAGTGGTCATTTAGTTTATAGATATCTCATTTTTTAAGTGGTAAGAAGAGTGTGTATTAAATAGCTAGGTGGACTATACTGAGATGTTAAGTTTAATTTTTAATTTCTAATTTTTTTAATGTTAGATTTTAATATTATTATTGTTTATTAATGTCAAATTTTCAAATAAAAATATTTGTATGTCATAAGTATTAAAAATTAAAAACTAATATTATTCTTCCTTGTACGAATGTATTATTGAGGGAACCCAATGTCTATTATTTGAGGGGGGTATATTTTGATTTTAAAAATGACATGAAATTGAGCTTTTAAGCCCATATTTTTTAGTGAGAAACATTCTAATGGAGGTAGGAGACCAAATAATGACCTCAAGTTTGCCACTAACGAAGGTGGATCATCTATGTTATTTACAACCAAGTAGTAAAAATCATGAGTAGATGATAAAAATGTGACAATGAGGACATAGTCATCAAATATTATATATATTTTTTACATATTGTGTGACAAAAATAAATTATAATTACATATCACTTTCATTGTAGTAGAATTATTTCTTAAATAAAGTAGTAGTGAGGACATTCCTAGTACCTTTTTTGGTTTCATCGATGTGTTACCAATGATTTTTTGATGATTCCTAGTATATTGTTGATATATTATCACCCTTTTAATGATATAGTTTATGTGTTATCATAGATTGGTTTATGGGTCCCAATCTATGTTTGATGTGTTCCCATGTGCATCAAAAATGTACTTTAGTTTTTGAGTGGTAATTCATTCCCCATGTTTATACTAGGGGGAATGTTTGATATTATATTATTGTTATTCCCCTCTAATGAGATTGAGCTATTAGTTAGGTGTGTGGGTTAATATATTTCTGAGTGTGTGAGAATAATATATGTTTTATGTGTGTTGTTTTATAAAAACACATAATTAGAACTAAGGGAGATATTAGGGAACCTATTAGTTGTCGATGACATGCATAAATCCATGTATGTAGGAGATAAAATGGATATAGATATGTAATTAGAATTATTGAATAAAATAATAAATAAAAGTGATTTAATTTTATGCAAACTTTGACCAAGTCTCACATAGACTTAGTTACCATGGCTAATATTATTGCAATTTTTTCCTTGCTAATTTTCTCCATTATTCATTTGCCCTTTTCCTCAATTTTTCACTTGATGAGTCTTTATGACTCTTAGAGATTGATTTTAAAACACATGTTGTGGTCTTAATGTACTATTTTCTTTCATTAGTGGAGGAGGTTTGAATACACTATTTCTAGGTAATTGATATTCAATGTGAAGCCCTGGTATTTTATTAAGGTTCACCAAATTAAATTAAAATATATTTGAATCACTTTAGGCAATAAATACCTTTCCTAAGTGTAATAATCTAAGTTTTAAATGGAGTATAATACAACACCTTTATCATATGGATACAAGGCCTCTTTGGGATCATTTTTTAGTTAGTGTCCTTATCTATGACATAGAATTAAAAGAGTGTAGTTTGCAGACCCAAAGTGATAGGTAGCATAATGGTACCAATTGAAGTATATTTGAGGCTATCATAACCTTGAGGGTTGTTTCTGGTCATAGAATAATTATTTTATTTATATCCAAGATTTAAGATAAATAATAAGAATTATATATTTATAGTATATTCATCATCAACCATTACCATTTTGACATAGTTATTGTAAATCTAAATCTTTAGGTATAAGGATAGATCTCCTATCCTAGTCGTCTTGGTGTCTAGAGGTAGGCATCTAAGGTCAAATAAATAGTCAACATCCTTTAAATATTTATTAGGTAGATACATGTCTAAATATATATTACTTATTTTGGCTTATGGAGGTGTAATGCTACCTGTATATATCAAACCTAAGGTGTCAAGTAATTTTAGTGATGGATTGGAGAGTAATAGAGGAGGTCAATGAAATAAATGTGGGAAAAAGTATTTGAGGTTGACAACTAGGTCATAGTTTTTCATGGGTCTGGGGTTGCTCTAAATGTCATCCTTAAAGATATTTTTAGGATGGAAAGTATGTGGTTGATACTAGAAATGAGTGATGATGTTATCATCCTCATCTATTTCCAACTCAATTACACATATCATCTTAGTCTTTTATTGAGGTCCTAGTTAAGGGGCCACATCAAGATTATCTGGTGTAAAGGTGGAGGCTTTGATATCATGAGTCCTAGTTATCAATGGCTAGTTGATAGGGTTTTTATAAGGTGTATTTTTAATATTAAATTATTTAATTATTGTTAAATAGGTTTTGATAAATGCATAATTTGGAATTTTGAAATTCCATAGTAATGTTTGGAGTGGGTAGGGGATTTACATTTATATTTCCTAGGATGATATCCATAATTTATTGCCATTGGTCTTTAGGGAGTTATTGAATAAACTTGTTGTGATCCCTACATGCTTGAGTTTCCTCAAAAAAATCCTATTAAAAAGGTAATACACATTGGGATCATAATTTTTTAGCCTTTGATTCTAAATTTGTTAACCAAACCTTTGTTGATTATTTTTTTATAAAAACATTTATTCTAGAATTGAGGATTTTTATTTTTGTCAAATTTTTTGTTTTTGGATTTTAAATTGATTCTGCTATTGATTATAATGAGATGGTTGATTATTTAAATTTGATACATATATCATAGGTGGAGGGTTTGTGTTTTTTGTTCCCCCATTATTACTATTGTTATTAATCATGATATGATTTTGATTTCTATTTTCAACACTTGTGTTTTTATCTTGGTTTTGCACACCATTTGTGGTGGCACTATGGTCTAGTTCATAATCTTAGGACCTTGTTTATTGTGTTTATTTTGATTGATGTCTTTATAACCCCCACTATTTTTGTTAGGGTGAAAATTTACCCAATTTATCCATAGGTCTTATGGTTTCTATCTATGGATGTTTGGCCTATTTTTAGAAAAATTTATAGTGCTTCTTCATAAAAACATATAGGGAAACTTCAAGATGTCTCCCCTTATTTATTTTTAACAAAGTGTAATAAGATATCATATAACTCTCATTGGTCCATGTGAAGATCATTGGGAGAGGAGTATAGTACTCACCACCACCTTGTAATAAAATTGGCAGAAAAATCATTAGGTTCTTATTTAATCTATAAGAATTCATGTATGATATTTTGAAGTAACTTGTTCATTTCAAATGATATTAAAATTTTACCTTAATTTTGTGGAAGGAATAGATAGAAGCCTCATGGATTTATTAATACCAATATAATACAATACCTTTAATAGTATTTGGAAATATATTGGTGAATACCCCTTCCCAAGGTATAATATTTATAATGGTTTTATCATATACCTTAACATGTACATTGGGATCTCCATCACCTTTGTATTTTAGGAGATCATGAAAGGGACACAGTAAGAGAACCCCTAGTATGTTTTTATCAAGAGGTTCCTTTAGGCATTTATCATAATGCCTCATGGTGTTGAAATTTACTAGAGGTATGTTAGTTTAATCTTGGGGGAGAGGAATAGATAGTAAATGGTTAAAAACCCACCAAGGGTAAAAAATGTCCCCGTAGTGGGTAGAGAATAGTGTGTTGTAAAATAGTTATCTAGATAGAAAATGTGATAATATGGTGGTACATATTTGGAAGGGGGTACTTTGACTAACACTTCTCAAGGTGATGCATAGGTGGTTGGAAGAGTTATGAATGGTGGATTGTTGTTCCTCATATCATTTTGGGAAAAAAATATAAATAACCACCAATGTGAAAATGGGTAGGATACTGATTAGATGGGGGTTTTTTATATGCCTCATGATTGGGGACTCCAAATGTAAGAAGATCCCTAGGGTTTTGGCTTGGTATATAACTAATGGGAATAGAAGAGGGTTGGTATTATGATATTTGTTAAGATACCATTAGAATGGGAATAAAATAGGAATTACCTTGATTGTTGAGGTTTAAGGTCATCATTTTATTCAAAAGTGCTAACTTGTGCACATTCCCAAAGCATGTGCAAGATAAAGGCATCGAGGTGTGTACAAGATAGCTATATCCAAGACTATTTCATATAAACAAAATACCTAACATGGATATAAATATATCATAGTATGCAAAAATTAAGCTATCACATGTGCACACCCCTATAGATTTTTCTAGTGAGGTAGGCACAAAGTTAACCAAGTAGTCATAAATACAATTAAAGTAACAACCTAACAATGATATGCATATCAAATTTAGTGCATTTTTTAGGATGAAAATAATGAGATTTATGAATAATGGTAATTCTAAAAAATAGCTTGGAAGCAATGATAATCAACAAGGTAGTTGACCTCAAATAGAGCACTACATTAACTATTAAATAGGTGTGAAGGAATTAATTGATTATTGATGGAGATGATGTACCCATTGACATGAAACTATGGTTATATGCCTATATAAACCATATCCTTAAGGAAGAAAAGAATAAATGGAGGGAGATAATTAAGTGTTGCTAGATTATAGAGAGAGAGTATATTGAGGTGTTATAGAATTTCCTAGAAGGATTAGATAGGATATGATTGATTCTCATGCCTTTGATCATGTTTTAATCAATGTAATATTGACTTGATAAGAAATAGAATGATGTGGTTATCTTTTTTATTACCATATAATTTTTTTAGACATCACCCCTTGGATAGATGATGTACTTATATTTAATTATGTGTCTGTGATATGTTCATATAAGTTCATAAATATTCTCATGTATTTATATGTAAATAAAGCATATAATGTAATTACTAGTGCATGTGCCTAATGAAAAATAATAAAGTGTAGAATTAATTTCCATTACACATAACTAACTTTGACCTACCCTTATTCCCCTCTCTCTATTCCTCAGTGGAGTGTGCAAGGCCTCCTTCCATAATATCATCACCTATCTTATTTTTAGACAGATAGTTTTTGATGACTCAAAGGAATTGGGTGATAGGCTATCAAGATGTACATATTTCATAACTCTTGGGTTATAATAAAATATTTTATTTCCTGGAAAATAAATATCATATTTTTATCCTTCCATTTGACAATTGTGAAAATGTTTGATTTCACCCAGGATGGTGATCTCCATGCCTAAATATGGGAATTTGAGGCATTGATGAAGAGTAGAAAGTACCAATATCATTTCATGCATCCTTGACCATCCAAAAACCATGTTATAAGGAAGATAAAAATCTACTATATGGATCAATTTATGATGAACTATAGGTCCCACCCCTATGGGAAGGTATATCATTCCTACCAATGGTCACTCACTGTCATCATAAACCTTTGTCATGATCAAAGTAAGCCCTATATATGATTATGAATAGCCCAAATTATTGATAAATTCAATATTGCACAAGTTTAGAGCATATCCTTTGTATATAATAACCCATGGGATGTTCTGGTTTAGAATGGATATCTCTATGAACATGGGATAATTATGATGAGGGCCTAATGGTGGCATGTCCTAGGCACTAAATATGATTTGTTATTATGGAGACAAATGACCCACCAAATCTTGGAATTTATTAGTATCAATATCCCTAGGAAATTTTCACTCATATAGGATATGATTTAATATTTAATGATGAGTAGAAGAAGTCTTGAGAATATCCATGAGAGAAATCTAAAAAAGAATCTTCTCTAACTTTTGAATAATGTCATATGTTTAATTAGGAAGATTTAGAGTTTTCTTAGAGATAATGTTTTTTTGAGATGAAGAAGAGGGTGAGTCTTTAGGAGGCACTCTAGGAACTATTATTTTACCACACCTTATGGTAACTACATAATCCAAAGTGGCCATATTAATCTTAGGGTTAGGACAAGGTGGATTTGGGGATTTTTGGGCAATTTTGATCTTAATGGTGTTGATGTAGTGATATGGGACAATATGGTAATCAATTTTATTGGAATTAGAGGTGTGACCTTGATCCCTCAGTGTTTTATTCTATTTTTTGTCATGATTTGGTAAGTGATCTTGATATATTCCCAATCATTAATTTTTAGATTGGCTTGAATGGATTTCACCTTCAATATTTATCTCTCCTTTTTCTATCAAATATTGGATGAAATATCATAACTGAATAGACTTTTTAGTATCATGCCCTTTCATATGATGATAATGACAAAATTTATCTTCATGATACCAATCAAGGTGTGTCTTATTGTCATCCAAAGGTCTAATTTTTTGGAAAGTTATCATATTACCATCAAATAAATTCTTCAGGACCATCTCAAATGGCACACCAGGACTTGTAAGATGATGTTTCCACATTGTATTCCTTGGCTTCCATTTTTCTAAAGTAATGCTAGAGATATTTTTATTTTTGGTAATATGGGAAGATCTTTATATCATTTGTACATGTTTAAAATTGGTAACTCTATCCCCAACCAAATTCTTATTTTTGTTACAGATTTTGGGATTACTCGAAGAAGAATTATCTTTATTTTATTTATGTTCATTTTAGGTATACAACTTTATATCCCCCCTTTTGATAAGTGATTTTCAATTCAAATGCCCTTTCCTATAATTTTATTGAATGACTTAGTACATTTTACTTTTAATTGATATTTTAATTATGGATTAAGATTTTTTTATTTGATAAGGTAAAAGACCAAGGTTTTCAAGGATATTAGAACCTAAAGATTGAAATACAAAAATTATAAATAGGCCAAACAAAGGTTGCCCAATAAAAACATCAAAAACCAATAATACTAAATTGAAAGTATGGAAAATAGAAAATAAAAAATAGAAATTAGGGGGGGTCCTCTATAACATGTCTTCAACTTCCTTGGGGTTCTTCAATAGGATGTCCTACTTAACCTTTGAAATCTTAGCCCATTTGTGATTACCAGGACCTTCAACTGCTTCTCTTAGAAAGATCATATTGGATCTCTTCTACCATTTGTCTTATAGGGGAGTGTTATTTATGGGGCCCACCTTAGGGAAGCCAATCGAGGGGGTTTCCAAGATATATTTAACATGGGTTATAGTAGGTTTAGAATACTCAATGAAAGACTACATTATGCTCTCTACCTATCTATGGGTATAATTCCATCCATATATAATATTGGCAAGGACCAACCCTACCTCTTATACCTTAGAGTTAAACTTTTCCAATTACACCTTATTACTTTTCATTTCCTTTGATAGAAAGGATTTACCCTTCCAGGTGGTATCCTTAGAGGTTCACACATCAAGGTTGATCGGTTTGGGTTTGGGTATGAATAGCTTAAGCAAAAGGTCATTGGTAGGGGATTTGGAAAGGCCAGCCCAAGGGGTGATCTCATAGGGTTAGTAAGATCCCAAGGTGGGATCCTCCCTCTAAATATTCCTCTTGGGATTCCTCCCTAATGGAGGATCCCCCCTTAGGGAACCTCTAGACAATGCATGGTTTGGACATGTTTGAAAAAGAGGAGGATTAGCCCTTGGTGGAGAATAGGGTTTGCCTCATCTACTTGATGAGCTAATGTGGTGAATTCAAGAGACTTGAGCAAAAGTAAAGGTAGATTTATATTATATCCAATAAAGTGATTTAATAATAAGAAATGGTGAGAAAATATTAGTGTGTATTTACCTTCAAGAGTCAAATAGTGCATAACCTGGAGATAGATTTTGGGCTAGTGATGAGGAAGGTCTACTTGAGGGAATCCTTTCTTATCAGTCTTCACAAACTCATTCATTTGAAATAATCATTGTAAGATCTCATGTTTCTTTATTTGGTATTTGAATTCATTCATCCCCTCATAGGACATACTGATCACCTCCCTAATAAATTCCTCTGAAATAATGATTTTTATACCATGAATGGTCACCTTGCATTTCTTCCAAGATGTAACAAAATCATGGGCCACTTTTGCATTATGCTCTATGATTCTCTCCATAAAATTAATGAGACCCCACATTTGAGTTTCTCTTAGAATTTTTTTTGGCCCCACACTTTCATTAATGAAATGGGCTCAAGTTTTTCCCTATTTCCTCCCATTGAAGTAGTGTCCATAGGGTCAAGGTAAGTAGATGGAAGGTTCTAGATGGATTAATTTTGAATAATGAAAATGTTGTTTGGGAATCCTATTGATATCACCCTATAATAATTACTTATTCTCATATAAACATAATTATGGATCTTCATAATTTAAATCCACCCCTTAAATGAGATATTACACTCATGTGGTGAAATTATGTATCGATCAAGTAGTGATAATTTCATCCCATAAGGATTTAAGGAAATTATTTGGAACATTGCTTACATCATGATAGTTGTTTAAAATATGGAGTTCTACTCTAATACCAACAAGAAGGTTCACTATCATATTTCCTTCCTAGTAGGTATGAACAATTTAAATATGATTCATGCCCCTCAAGAGTTTCTTAGCTTCATCGATGATGTCTTAGATGATATTAGATAGGGCTACTTTCCCTTCCAAATCATTTAGGATATTTAAAAAATCACCTTTCATGATGATTCTTTTTAGATTGATTCTAGAATCCAAGTGGATACCATAGAGGGCCACTTTGGCTTTTACAAGGTGATTTATTTGGGTTCTTGTGGGACCTACATAAGCCACCATCATCTCTCCTTTTGAGTTCTTAATGAATCCTCCTCCACCTATAGGGCTTAGTTTTTTATTTAGAAGCATCATCAAAATTTAGTTTTACCCAACCTTTTAGTGGAGCCTTTCATTTTGTATGTTTTTGAATTAAATATTTTGAGGGGGAGCTTTAATGTTGAGCAATGTCTGAGTTGTTAAGAATGTGTATTTCTACAGGAGGACCAATTTTTTTGTCTTTGGGGGAAAAGTTTTCCAATTTTTTGAAATTACCTGGCAGAGGTCGAGGAAGGCTTATTTTAGTTGATGTCTTTTGTCAAAGAAAAGGCCATCAATATAAGGTTTCTAGATACACCATAACCATTTAGGGAGAGCAAGGCACCACATGAAATATAGGGAAGGGAGATTCTAGGGAGATTTCCATTGTAATATGAGATCAAGGACTTTATTTGGTTTGACCCATATCAAATTTAATTTATTAAGAAGCCACTTAAATAGAGTTGAGCTAAAAGGACACTCAAAAAATAGGTGCTAAACTAAATATTCTATATTCCAACAAATTGGGCATTTATTGGGGACAATTAGTCCCTTTTTGGCTAGATTATCCACCATTATAATTTTATCTTTCACCACAAGCAAAAAAAATAAATTTACTTTGGGAGTCAAGTGCTTCACCCATAAAAATTTCCAAAAATTCCATTCACTTTATAAATTGAGATAAGTGGCATGTCCTAAGGCCAACAAGTAGGAACCATTATCTTCAGTATCCCAAATAAATTGGTCCTCCTTCTGAAGCATAGGGATATGAACCTAACTTATTAACAATTTGAGGGATTGAATAACTTGAGATTATTCTATTGAGAGTCCTTCATAAGGGAGTGTTTTCTAGCACTTTACACCTTCCTTTATTTCCTAGTAATATTTAACTTTAGAGCCCCATATTTTATTGTGTTCTTTATACCATCCATCCCAAATCGCCTATGTGGATAGGGGGTGGAAGATATCTAAGAATATTCCTAGAAGTCAATTTTCTCACCATTACCAATTTTCCATATGATGCCTTTCTTTAGGAGATCCTTGTAGTTAGTTATAGCTTTCTAGAAGGTAGATCCATCCATAGGACCTTTTTCCCATAGGAAGTCATCGACTTCCACTCCTTTCAAGTATTTATCTTTGATAATTATTACCTACTCACCATTTTACATCATCATTTGCTAGCCCATTTTTTCTAAAAGGGATTTATTCATAGATTTAATGCTTCTTAGATCGAGGCCTCCATTTGCTTTTGGGAGGCAATATTTTTCCCATGCAATGAGGTTATATCTAAATCTCTCTTCAGTTCCCCTCCATAATAATTTTTTTGTTTAATTTATTAAATTTTAGAGGCTACCTTGGGAGGCATTCTAAAAATAGACATCTAGTAAATGGGAATGCTCTGTATCGAGGCATTGAGTGACTAGTGTTTCCCTACCTGAGTAAGAAGGTGACCCTTCCATCCCACTAGCTTCCATTACATACAATCAATGAGAGGGTTAAAAATCTTATGTTCCATTTTTACTTTAAAGAGTGGGATACCTAAATTACTTTTTGATAGGTTTCCTACTTGAAAATTAAATATTCTCACAATTATTTTATGTTAGAGGAGAGGGGTGCTAATGAAAAAAGAGAACTCTTTTGAAAGTTGATACACTGATTGGAAACAATTTCATAGTTATTTAAAATGCATTTTAAATACCTTTCTTCCTCCATAGAGGCTTCTCCAAAAATGATGGTGTCATTATTGAACTATTCATGTGTGATATGATTAATATTTAGAGCCATTGAGATTTCTTTAATCAACCTTGAAGTGCAAACTTTTAACAAGTTTTTACCAAACATTTCCACTAAAATGATAAATAGGTAAGGAGCTAAGGGGTCACCCTATATTAGTCCTCTTAAATTAGGAAAAAATACTTTTGGAACACCATTTATATTAACTAAAAATTTAGGAGTGATGATACAATTCTAAATGATCTTCCTTGTATCTTGGTTCAAACCCAGCCTTTCTAGAATATGTACAAGGAATCTCTAGGAGACCCAACTATAATATTTTGACATGTCCATCTTGAGAAACCTTCCTACCTCAAATATCTAGAGATGAAAGGAATGGCCTCATGAACTAGAACTATGCCATCCATAATTTGTCTGCCAACCATAAATGCCCCTATTGCTCCCCTATGACTTTATCAAGGAGATATTGCATGTGTTTTACCAAGATAGAGGAGCATATTTTATACATGGTATTGTAAATACTAATGGGATGGAAGTCCTAAACATTAGTAGTGCCTTAATTTTTTATAATTATAATAAGGAAAGTTTTATTAATTTCCTTGAGTATAGATTTTGACTGAAAAATTTCTATAGCAGTAGCTTCGACCTCTAGATGAACAATGTCCCAAAACTTTTGGAAGAAGAATGGGGGCAATCCATCAGGTCCTAGTGTTTTGGATCCCTCCATTGAAAATATTTAACTTTTTATTTCCTCATCAAAAGGAATCTTGGTGAGGGAGACATTGTTGGTAATTGAAAAGAATATCAAAATTGTTAAGACTAGAAGCTACTAGATGATCATCTAGTACACATTCTTTCAAAAGGAGATTTTTAAAAAAAAATATTATATGGTGGGATATATTTTCTTCATCTCTGTTGATAGTCCCATTTTCCATTTATAATTGGGATATTTTGTTTACATTCTTTTGTCTAGTAGGGGAGTGGTGAAATAATTGGGTATTCATATCACCCTCCTTTAGCCATGAGCATATAGAATTTTGTTTCCAAAAGGCTTCCTCTCTTGCTTCTAGGTTATGAAATTGACAAAGTTATTTTTCCCTAGAAATAATGTGATCATTGTAACTTCCCAAAGCATAGATATATTTAATAACCAAAAGTTCTACTTCAAGGGCCTTTTTTTGCATGAATATGTCACCAAAAACATCCTTATTCCAAATTTTTAACTTTTTTTTGAGGAAGTTGAGTTTTTTAGTAAGGATAAACATGGCAGTTCCTAAGAAGGGTTATTTCCACCACTCTTTCATGGATTTTGTGAGATTGGGATGTAGAAGCCATATGCTTCCAAACTTGAAAGGGCAACATTTAGGTTTAGAAATATTGTCTCCTTCAAAGACCAAAGTATTATGATTGGACCATATTTTGGGTAAGGTGGAAAGTCTACTAGAGAAATGGATGTCCCAATTTAGAGAGATGATAACTCTATCCAGCTGGACTTGGATCAATTTTCCCCCTAGTCTTCTATTGGACCACGTAAAAGGATTTCCATGTAGATCCACATCCCCCAAGCTTGTATTTGAAATGAATTAATTAAATTATAACATGTTATTATTGAGTTACAAAAGGCCCCCTTTTGTCCCCTGATGTGAGGGGGGTTTCTAAGTCACCATCAATAATCTAGTTTTAATTAGCACAGGTCCTTCAAAAATCTAGCATGTTTTTCCAAAGAAGGTTTCTGGTGGAATTTTTCATTTGGGGAATAGACATTAGTTATTATCCATATATCATTGATGTCTAGGTGTATGAATAATATATAAATTTGATGATTAGACTTCCAGAGGAGGTCTCCTCCTAGGACATCTAGTTTCTATAATACCGTTAGGCCACTTGAAGCACTAATAGACTTAGAGGAAAGGGCTTGGGCATTTCTCCAGATTCTTGTTATACATGATTTAAGAGTATAATTAGACATTTATATTTCCTAAATGATAAAAATATATAGAAAGACTCTTTTAATGATATTTCAAAGGGTCTATTATTTCTTTAGGGTTATTTAAACCCCTTACATTCCAAGAAAGGATTTTCATTTTTTATCCCTATGGATCTTAAGAGTTTGTTGGGAGCCATTATCAATCCCTTTATCCATTTATAATTTATTTGTGACCATACATGGGTATATTCCCACAATTTTAGGGGAAACACCAATGTTATCTTTTTTCCTACCTCTTTTATTTTTTGAATTAGTGACAAACCTTTCATCTGAAGGAATGTCCCAGGGAGGAGAAAGAGTTTAAAGAACATTATCCCCAATATTTATAGAGATATAATGAATTTGAGAAAATGGAGAGGATGGATGAAGGAGGGAGGGAAATGGCCATCCAAGTAGTCAAATATGGGGTTCTTCCATGCAAAGGCTTGAGTAGACTTAGAAAGTGGGGAAGGCAGACATGCACCTAAGGAAAGGGGGGAGGGGGAAGGAGAAGGCACCACAGAGGAGAAAAGTGGGGGAAGGGGAACTAGAGGTGGAATCTAGGGGGAAATAAAAATATATAGAATGTTTAGGATGGAGTGAGGGGGGAATTGAACTAGGGGAAAGGATTGGTTGAATTGAATGGGGGTGGAAAGCTTAGGGGGTGACCAACACCCAAAGGGGAGACAAGGAGTAAAAATAGGATGAAATGGGAGAGTGGGGGGAGGGGGGCCTAAGGGAAATACAAATTAAATGTAGGAGGGGGGAGGGGGGCATGGGGAAGCACTATAGGGGGCTCAAAACATAAAGGGACTCCAAACTAGTAAGTGATAAAAGAGGAGTAAAAGGGTTGA